>JAQFXW010004974.1:0-10701 GCA_034693945.1 Dendrobaena attemsi
GTTGGAACCTGATTTAAATAATACGTCGCGAACTACTAAATCTGTGGAATCTATAATTAGATGTATACTGTACGGTCTCCCAACCGTCGCTTCAAAAACGACTGCAGGGTAGATAGGCCATACTCTAGAGATCATAATATGATCTTTTTTGAGTTCACTGCTCCAGTCTATAAGATAAAGACTGGTGCATCATAATCGTAATTTTCAAATTACTTGTGCACCACTCAAGCCAAGCACAGGGCATCGGGTAATTCATGCGTCAAATTTTAATGTCATTTGCGGAGACCAACAAATACACAGAGTTTTACTTGACATTTGTTTTATTATTTTTAAAAAGCATTTTAACAAATGTGTTGTGGGATTGCGTAACCAGGCGTTTGTCGGCAAATGGTTGTAACGCGTATTGACACCAAATAGCTTCTAATCTTGACTTTTCGCGAAAATCGTTTTATGTTAAAATTATATTGTTTGATATTAGAAGAATGTAATTCTACAGGTTTTGTACTATTTATTTGGTGTATTCATAATATTTTAAACAAGTTTGTTAAGTTTTAAAACAGTTGACTTTTCATTTTGGGAATGAAATGCGTCTTTTACCGAGCAGCGGTTAAAAATATCGAAGGTGAACCACCCATTACGTCATATATCTGCCAAAGCGTGGAATGTCTTCTAAATAATTGAATAACTTTCGTTCAGAATAATTTATTTAGTCCCCTGAAATACAAAAAACGTTGGGCACCTAATTCTGTGTAATTATTTAAAGGAAATAGCCTCATAAACAATGAAATAGCCTCGTTTTAAATAATAACGTCATTGCGTAGCCAGAGAGCTGATTGAACAATAACAGTCACGCGCCTATTTAAATGAGGATCCTAGAGTGCTGATTGGACAAGTGAGGTCACGTGTGCAATCTGCTTGTAAAGGCCTAGTTTAGTTTATTCCTCAAAAGATTCATAATAATTATTTTTTTATGAAATAATGGCTGGAAATTGTAAGTATTAAATTTGACAGTGTAAGAGTCTCTGATTTCCGCGTATGCTTTGAAAGTTTGAGCTTGAGCGCTCAAACTCAACTTATCGTTATCGTTGACTTTATGGTAAATCGCACGTACCTATGTTTTTTGACGTTTTTCTCAAAATAATTTCTCATAAGGGGCTTGGTTTCTAAGCCACATATCTTCGCAACGGTTAGGCCCATGGGAAAAACGCTTAGTAGTATGGAAAGATCTTGACGCGGTCTATATATATATATAAATTGAAACTGTCTTTTGGGAAAAAATTAAATATGAACCACTTCGTTTTGCCGTACTGCATCACAAATGTTATGACGAAACACAAACATTTAACATATTTTACAAAATACAAGTACCGAAATAGATTCTCGGTTTATAAAATCTGCATCTTTAAAAGTAACAATTAATTACAGGAGCCATTGTCAAGGAATGCTAATTTATTTAATTTTAACAGGAAAATGGCATATAAACAACAGAACTGAATAACAAACCACCACCATGTAGCTGGAAATATTAGATTGTCAGAGAAAAAGAACAGTCCTTTGGATGTCCAATAGTCCATGTGTTAGTGATTATTTTAGTCATAACCTCAGCATATGAAAGAAAATGGATGATCCTCCCCATCACACTAACCACTACAGTATCAAGAATCCCTTGAATTTTCAAAACACAATAAAATAATAATTTCTTTATGTAGATGAGCATTTTTTATTTATATGTTTATTTAGTAAACCTATTCTGAGCTAATTGTTGTTAGTAATTATTTGTTTGTAACTCACAGCGCCTGTCGCCTGGTAGATCCAGTCCATCAGCCTCATGGCCCTGCTTTCCACCCTTTGAAGACCCTCCCCCTCTTCCAGAATACATGATGCATAACTTTATTTCCTCGGAGCCTTCGTCATTCTTTCCTGATCTTCCATTCATACCCGATTACTCATTGCTTCCTGGTAGTCCTATGCTTCAGAACCCCGCTGACCCTGTTGTCCTCCCCCCTCTCATGACAGAAAACCCAGAGCCCCTCTGCTCGTTACCTGTCTTCCCACAGTCAAGGTCATTAAGCTCGTCTCCAGACCTTCGCACTCCAGGTGAAAGTGGCACCGATACAACCCAGAGGGCATCAACTCAGAAAACGCCGAGAGAAAAGGTGCCGCGTCACAAGCGCCCTTCTCACATCAACGCCGAGCACCGAAGGCGCAGTAAAATACAGGTGAACTCACTACTCGATATGGGAGGTACTCACTAGTCACTACTCAATATTTTGGTTTTATTTCTAAGATAGTTTTATAGATCCCGTATAATTTGAACTGCTTTTTATTTGTTGGAAGATGTTTCCAGTTTTTGCAGTTCTGGTTGTGTGTCCGGATGGAGCTCACCAGCTTAGGTGTAACCTTTAGTGAACGGTTAAGTACCTATATACCATGACCCTGCATGACCAGCAGTTAAGTATCAGCTTAAAGCAGGCGTGTGAGTGTATGGCGAGACGATCACCTGATGTCGTTTGTCAGCTGCAGTAAATCTGTATTATGTATTTTTCAGCATCAAACAGAGCGAGATTGTATAGTTGTAGATCAATTGAGTAAAGTACTTCGTACAGTCACGTACTCAAGCTCACACTTGAGTTCTAACCTTTAGCCTTTGATAATTTATTTATTGAACGGTCTTTGGGATTATTAGTGGGATTTATTATTATTTGTTTGTTTATTGAATGGTCTTTAAGATGATTAATGAGTATTTTGCCTATGCTTAAATTGAACACTTGTGAAAAACTTCTAAAGTTAGGGATCTGAAAAATGTGGAATTCATTCAATATTTAGCCTATAGATGCTTAAACTGTATAAAAAAATGATTATATGTGCACATACTTTACTTCTATGGGCTATGTATATTTGTATACATTTGCATTTACATGTATTGTAGAATGATACACAGGTTCGACTTAAGTAATGCATTTGATTATCTGCTTAAAAAATTCAAGACTTTAGAAAACAGATCTGTTTGTAATGTTTCTCAGTTATGATCTTAAATTGATCAGTTACTATACTACTAGTACACTGTACTCTTAGCTGCAACTATTGTTATTTGTGGTTTAAGGTAAAACTCGTATAAATGTTATTGTCAAGTGGATTGCCATGCATTATGTTTACAATTGCAGTACCTGCTGTGCTATACACACTGTACAGTCAATATCGCAATCGGATTCGTTTTACTTTGATTTGGAATTTCATTGGGTCTATTAGACAATGGTAGTTATTGATATAATATTATAAGCTTGATATTTGTACTAAATTAAATTGATGACTGTTGTTTTACGTTCTTTCTTGCTTGCTTCAAATTCCTCTTCATATCTGTAAAAGAATGTTAGTGAGCTTGAAATTGTCTTGCAATGAGACCCACTCTCTGCCAGTACCTATACGCTCCTTTTTCATGAGAAAACTTAAACGAGTGAATGTGTTTGAATCTTTTGCTGTCTGTAAAAGAGTGTAGTAGTTGAAAACCCCTTCTACTGATTGTGTCAAACTCATGCAGTGTTGATGCATTTCTAAATAGCCATAAATTTGTTTGATGCTGCTACTTTTATATGTAAATATGTTTCATTGTATTCTATAATCAGCCTTCTTGCTTATTTAGTGAAGTATGCTAAGCGGTTGTTTGCTTTCGATTTGCTAGCGTTGTCTTGAAGACCTGAAGAGTCTTGTGCCAAGTGCTGCAGATGCAAGTTCTAGCATTGGTCCAAGTGGAAAGAAGTCCAAGGCCTCTCTACTCTTTAGAAGTAAGTATAGTTTCTGGGATAGGTTTAAACATGTCTAGGCATTAAAAGGTTTGGATCAGAAAATTTAAAATGATAAACAAATAGTTTTGTATATCTTGCACTTTGTGGTAGATGCTGGCTTAAGTACCATTTGTTCTGTGGTTCTACAATCTTCAAGGTTGGTCATGTGTGCCCAATCTTTTGAATTACTTACATTTGCATGATAACCATTTTATGCTTTGACTCGACATTTCGACAGTGCACTTTATTTTCAGACTGTGGTGTGCGATCTGTGAGGCATTCATTTGCTTTTACCTTTTCATTTTCTACATTCTTCATCGTTTTGTGGACATTGAAAGTTTTGGTTGGAGAATACACATGTCTTGCTGGGCAACTCTTTTCGCTGCAACAGTTCTCTTATGCAAGAAATGCTGAGTTTATTTCATTTATTGATTTCATTATGCTTGCATTTCAAGTTTTATTTACTTCTCATAACAATCTGCATATTTTGCAGAATATTACATCTTTTGCCTCTCTCGCAGTAACCATATTCTGCGTATATTGCTTCATCATTGCTTGCTAACAATATTACATCAATTCTAGGATAATTTAAAGCATTATATACTTTGTTTTTATTTATTTTTATACCTGTGGAAAATTACTTTGTTAACTTGAATCGCGGTGCAAATAAATAGAGCCTGTAAAGAAGTTTATAAAACAATGTCTTTGTTGTACCTCTGCAAAAAGAAGCATTTCTTGATTGCTTAAGTTCTTCCTCAGATGGCAGCGTTTTGCTTTCCAAGGCGCATCAGCGCCCCTTCGTGTGACAAGAGTAACTTCCTACTCCTTTTCTCTCCTTCTCGCATTTCCCAAACTTTGTTGAGACGGGTGACATGGAGACTGGTCTGACTTCTTCTCTCCGGCGTTTACACGGACGCGACGGACAAGACATGGACTGGACGGACGTCTGATGTGATTACTATGACGTTTAATGCTTTTTCAGCGGCGGGATACTGTCGCCAATTAAAGGCAGACTGTAGGGACCTGCAAAAGGAGGCCGATGCGTTGCGCACCGAATTACAGTCTCTTTCGGCTGAAATCAAGTAAGTTGCTGAAACGCAACTCTCCTTAACAATGTCGTATTGGCATGGAATTGTCAGTATGATAGTTTAGTTCTTTCTCTAATCCTTCCTCCTCCTCCATCCCACTTTTCCCGCGGTTGGGTCGTTTGCATCGTTCAAACCAAAAGGTTTGGTTTGGGCGACTTGTCAAATGAGCTGGCCTTGTTCGTGTGTTTGTGTTGTCCGTGTTTGCCCCTCGATGTTCCATTTCTGTTTGGTTTGTTTCTATAACACTTTTTGCCTTTTCTAGCACTTACCACACTGAACTTCCGGCTGATGGCATTCAGAGTCAAGCGACTTCATCGATAACAACCCAGCAGATGTTTAACAACTACGTTTATGCTCGCACTGCGACCAACTGGAAGTTCTGGATTGTATCCATTTGAGTTACATGTTTTTTTAAATGCCGTGAAACCTCATAATGTTGCTATTTGCCATTTGATGGAAGATCTCTTTTGGAGTTTTAGTATTTCCTGTGCTTGGCTTTTTGGTCTTGTAGTTTAACTACAAGACCATGTTTTACATGCAATTTAAAGTCTAAAGCAATAAACGTTATTACAGTTGAAAGAAATGTGTCAAGTACTGTACACTGTACAGTATACTATATTATATGGCATAAAAATGAATTGTTAAACATGGGTAAAATCATGTACACATGAGAGATTTTATAGCATATGTCAACTTCTGAGAAGGACTGACAAGTAGATCGACTGAGCATACTGAGTATACCGCTGGAAGCATTCTGTATACATATCAGTACAGAATGCTTATTTTCCATGTTTAATATTAAATAGCTTTTAAGAGGAGGTGTAGTTTTAACTTAACATCTTTAAAACTGTTTTCTTATGATTCATGTTTCAATTGGTTTAAGTAGCTAAGACAAATGGCACTGCTTACTGGTGTTGAAAGGAAATTAAATAAGGTGATTAAGCAAATTAACGTAGTCTTTAGAACAGACAAAATAATTTTCTTGACCTTCGGTTGCAGTTTGGTCTTTTTATTCGTCCACTGTTTGAAAGCTACGACAGGGCTGTTGTGACAACGAGTTGTGACGACTTCTGCCGTTCAGTGTTAAAGTGGCTACAAGACCATTGTAACCTGCTTTCTCTACGGAAAGGTGAGGAACAAATTTTTTGGCTGTCTTGTTAATATATTTTTATTGAATTTCTTTTGGCTTGTTTTGTAAATACCATGACACTTATCAGCATGATTATCTGAATATTTGTTGCTTTTATAGCACCAGTGTCATCCTACTCTTGAAGTATAAGTTGCTGACTTATATTTGTTTATTTAAAATTCACGACACCGCATGACATATCGTCTCTGTTTGTACAAGGTTAAGGTAGTTTATAGTAACAAGCAATAATTACAAAATTAATTTTATGTAGAGTAAAAATTACAAGTTAATTTTAGAATGAATAGACCATAAATCTACCACTCCAATAAGCTAACTATGGAAATTAAGATAGGAGGTTAAGGAAATACAATAATGATTGAGGTTCATAGTATTATATGTCACTTTAGGTAAAATTTTAACCACAATCATGTAACCAAAGTTTAAAGTGGGAACACTGGGAATGCTGTTTCCACTGCTCTCGAAATGCACTTAGTTCCCACTGCTCGAATGCAAAGAACCATGTAACACATACAAATCATTCCTTTGGAGTTGCCACTGGTCACCCAGACAACTTTAACAACTGCGTTTAACATGAATGAAGCTAGGTTAATATTGTGACTGTCACATAATCCAGACATCTAGCATTGACAGATGAAGAACCGGCTTCGTTTTTAGCTCTCAACGATGTCATGAAGCCAATTGAAATGCAAAAAGTGACCTTGACTTATGTTAATGATGCAATTGACAGGTGGAGTAGGGGAGCATTGTCTGTAACTTATTTTATGACATGCTCATCAATGACCTACACTTGTTTTTGGCTGGCTGCTAGAGGTCATGTTACAGAGCAAGTAAGTAGGTCATTTATTCGCAACATGAGTAATCAGAAATATACTCGAGAAAGAAACTGATGTAGTGGCAGGCTACTGGAGAAGTCACGCAGGACTCGTCTAGCTGGTCAAAAAGTGGGCAGAACAGTGAAGTTGAAAAGTGCAGTTAGTAGTAACTTAGTACATGGGTGTATGTTTGTCTACATGAAAAGAGATAAGATTTTGGCCAACTAAACTGCATGCCCATCGTTGCATTGATGGTAGTGCATGGTTCTAATCAAGATAAATCTGGTAGGGTTTGTGCTTAACTTGAAATTTTCTTTGACTAGGAAACTACAATTTTGGAGGCATTCTGGCACTCGTTTATTGCTTGTAAGTCTTCAGTTATTTGTACTAGTACTGTTCAGAATTTAAGTTACAGGGTTGTGATGAAAATACAATTAATACGAGTATGATGACTCAAAGCACATCTGCAAGACACTGGCCATTTGCCATCAAGATCTTTGTCTGGTGTAGACTGTCAGATGAAAACACTTGTTCCAATTTGGTTGAAAGATGCAATGGTTCATGCGATCGCTGAAGATTTGTTTCTGTTTAACGATTTATTTCAGTGATTCACAGTGCTGTGCTTCACGTTGCACGTCGGACATCTGTCATGAATTTGCCGGAGAATCTTCCGAAGGAGGCGATGGAGGCTGCGATCAAGGATGTAAGTGGCCCTACGAATGATGGTCAGCCGTCGGCAGTGACACCGGAGAATGGACATCACGACTGTGGACATCTGCGGTAACAGTGGCTGTTGTCCAGCACGTCTGGCTAATTGACTGAGAAAGATCGACAGTTCCGAGGTTTTTGGAGTTGTTACATTTCGTGTATTAAAGAGTTGTACAGTGTTCTATTCCTTTAGCCTTTCCTTGTCACACACTGATTTGAATTGCATGTTGTTCTTTGATCAGAATTAACTTCACGGTGGTTTTATGACGCAAAAGACCAGAGCGATTCTTTCGAGCAGAGTAGAATTTTTTCGTGTTATGGCATTGGCCGTGGTATTATATGCAAATGGTTTTAAAACAGGGTACTGGAGTAAACCTGCTCTGTTAGCCGAATTTAGTATTAGCTATTAGGTAATAGTAAATGCGTATGCCAACTTCAGACATGTGGCTGCATGATTTTCAAGTAGCAAACAATGAATAAGTATTTTTACATGTATCAACAGTATCATACTTATCGTAGGATGATAAACTGTAGTTAACAGCACATGATTAAGTTAATTCCACTTACAAATGTCAACCAGGATTTTAAGTATTTGTAGTATAATATTTTACAGTATGTCGTGTTACGCGCTGTGTGGTGTTTCAAACTGTAATTTAAAGTAGCACTTTATTGAAAATTATAGATATAAATCTCAGCCTTTTCTAGTGATTACAATTCTGTTTCCTATAATGCACCAATACAGTTGTACACTAATTGGCCATATGCTATGTGAGAAATCTGTTATTCTGTGTTGCGTTTCTCCTAGATAATAATCTGCTTGATGAAATTAATGTTCCATCTCGGCAACAGTGTTGCGTATCTGCCTCTCCTGTTTGGCTGATGCTTTATTAATTTGTTGTGTTCTGAAATCACCTACATGTAAATTAAAAAATGTTTAAGACTTTGTATGAGATTAATTATTAGTAGATAATCAGCTTAGATGCCAGAACTTGGAAGCTGATAGTAACCTCAATAGTCATTAGTCAATAATAATAATAATGATAGCTATTAACTACACTGACCGTTTCTATGGTGCAATAACAATGCCTTGCAGTTACAACTTGCGAAGGTGCCTCCGTGCCTCGCACTGTTAAATGGGGAAGGCTTTAGAGCAGAGGTTCTTAACTGGTGTGTCGCGAAGCGACCAACGATGTGTCGCGTAAGGATGGTGTGTCGTGAAGAATTGGTGTGTCGCGAATTTTCGGTCGTTCCTGTGCCGCTTTCTATTAACTTATTTTAGCCTAGCAGTTTGGAGAATTAGTAGCATTCAATCTATTTCGGTTTAATCTAAATCTGGTTCGACAATGATTATAATATTGAACCAAGCAATTAATTATTAGTGCTAGTCATTGACGTATTTTGGGACAGCGATTTCGTTAGTGTGCGTCTGGAACTCCAAGTGTTTAAATGTGCCGCTTCCATGAACGTACCCCACTTGTGAATGAATGCCAAGAATCGAATACCAGCCTGTCCAAGCTTCGCTAAAAAATACCGTATGCCACATAGGCCTAATTCACTGAGAAAGCTAAAAATTCTCGTGCTCACGCTCGAATGTCCTCCAATTTCTCAACCAAGTTTGCGTTTATTTCTTGTGCAAAACGCATTCATGTTCTTGTTTCGTTACAGCCTATAGCAACTTCTGGTTTTGGCAAACTTATAGTATCACAAACATAGTATAGGATAAGCCAAAATTATACGGTCCCCGATACTATTAGTATGCCCTGATCTGTTGTTACATGTGCTCTGAATAAGTATTATGGTCCTAAAAGCTTATTATATAATTTAAAAGTAGATGGGTTTGAGTCCATGTCTTCGGTCTACTCTTTTTGTGATGTGATGCATCCAGGATCCGGTGAATTCGCCTCTGAGTAGGTTCTTGAAGGGGTGCTATATAAATTCTTGAAATGAATGACTTAGGCCTTAACATTTGTAATTTTTAACGATGTTCAAATGCGACGATTGAATGGTGTGTCTCCAAATTTGAAGGCAAGTTTAAGAACCTCTGCTTTAGAGCAGTAGTTTTTTTACTTATGCTATAATGCTACTAGCAAAATCCCAATGAAAAAGTGAGACTTAAGGATTCCTAGAATCGTAATTTCCTCATTGAAAGCACAGATTATGCTGTTTGCAATTAAATTTTCTGTCATCAGATATAGAAGCCTAAACTGATGAGCCATATCAGCATTGCTCCACTCTTGCTTGAGAGGCACAGGAGAGACGGACAAGACGCCTATGCCTGGAATACATATGTAGTTAATTTATGTATACCTTCTAGTGATCTGATATCCTATTCGGAATCCCGCGCTCTCTAGAAGTTACTGGGTTTCTCAGACCTAACGACCTCAATAATTGGTACCCATAGAGATTGGCCTTCGTGTTCTCTCAGTGACCTGTCTTCCTAACATAAGCGCCTCAATGTCTAGTCACTTGTAGCCTACGTGTTTTACAATTATAAGCTCCCTCACTTGCTCAAATAATAATATTTATTCTTAAATGACCAATCGCTAACTGCGTTTTGGTTTACAAGTACAAGTTACACAAAATATGACCTGCTAGCACGACAGGCATGTCGACTTTACAACAGGTTTGCCTTACACTAAAGTGCTGGAACACTCCTGGTACGGTCAAACCAAGAGTGGGGGTGGGCGATCTTAATTTCCAACTGACAGGAGACAAACCACACAACAGAAATCGCCGCTGGCAGCTAACAGAAACTTAAAATAAATTACTGCCCTATGTGGGGCTCGAACCTGTGCCGACAGATCACTACTCAGCTTATCGACCAACACTCTGAACTAAGCTATAGGACCCACCCCCAACATTGATAAGTAGACCATGACGGATCATCAAATGCACTATGTGATAGATACATGGCCTAGTTCAGTTTAAAAATCACACGCCGTCTTTAGGGCTTCTATGATCTATCCCCCAAGCAGTCGGGCTCAAAGACTCGTGACTTTCCATTTCCCCCACACACAGAAATCTTCTTCCATCCCCTCTGACCAGTCTTGCCCCCTATTTCTGAATAATATAGGCCTACATTATAAAATGTTCCCCTCTGTTTTCCACTGGGGCCAATTGCGCCCGCATGGTATCGGGATACTAAGAAGCCCCTGGCTGTC
>JAQFXW010004975.1:0-10701 GCA_034693945.1 Dendrobaena attemsi
AATTGATGGAAATTTTGTATGATGTGACGATGAAAACTCAGAAATGGGTGATAAGCAACAGCAGCCAGTAGGGAGCAGGTCTACTGATGATGTATAAACAATTGGTGCAAAGCTTAACAATAGCAGTGCTGAATCAAGGTCTTTAAACGAAATAAATGATTCTGCAGATTCTGCAATGTACATGCACTAGACAGTAGACACCAACAGACCTTTGCCCCATGGATGCTAATGATGCACAGATAATTCAGACAAACATTGAACTGAATAAACGTCATACCTGAATAAAAGCGGCTTAAAAATCCACTCCACTGTAGCTGCAGTCGGCTTTGGTAGAGAAGCAGATGGCAAGATTTCAGATGGAACTGGACAACTACTCTGGTGAAGCTGCAGCTCAATAGTATAGAAGTGCTTGTCTGGACTTAAACCAACCCTCACAACTGTGCAATGTCCAACCCATGTAGCAGGCATTGCAGACAAATCACTGACTCTGTCCACTTGTGACTCTGAATCTGGTTTGTTAGTTAAAATCTTTTGATACTGAACACACAGATATCCATGGCAAAGCTGGAAGTTATCATTATTTTTATCTTTCAAGTTCTCCTCTTTACTGTTATCTTTCGAGATTCTAAATTTCAGTTGTCGACTCTTGCAAACATGAATAGGAATATGAAATGTCCCAAAATATGCTTTGCCCTCAGGCACCATTTGTTCCTGCCATAAGATGTCAACGTTGTGAATAACCACTGAATCGTCATTAAGCACAGCATTGCGAGCAGCCTCAACAGCTAAAACTGGCAACCACGCAGCCAGGTAAGTTTCTACACTCCGATATGATTTTTTAGTAGTCAGATTTTCTACTGTTCCTGTGAAACACTTGTCAGCATTAACTCTGTGCTCTATGCAAATGTTCAGAGTTGGTGTTAGATTGAAGAGTTGAATGGAAGGAACGATTATCCCTCTAACCAAGTCAGATGCTACCTGGACCTGCACAACACTCCCAGCAGAAAGAGTCAAGCAGAAGACAGAGAACTGCTGACCACTGCAGCTGACAACAGAACCTTCTGACGTAACATCGAATGCAAAATGATCGTCCTGAGAAGAGTCAACAAGCAGTTCATCCACCTGCATAAGACGCGTAAGTATCTTGTCTTTGTCCGATGAAACAACACTCCACAGCAATTCACGCCAATCGCTAGCCGCAGTCTGTAAAATGTATTGGTTGCCATTCAAGACAATGGCTTCTGTTGATGTTTTTGAAGGCTGTTCAATATTTGCTTTTAAATCATAGATTCTTATGGACCACTTTAGCTTAAGTTGTTTGTTCTCTGACAACGATTTCTCGCACACTTTTAACGAGCTTAACTTGATAATGAATTCATGTCGAAGCAAAACCTTTGGCAGAGGGAATCTCAGCTGCAGCTCATCACCCAGTTTTTCAATGATCGGGAACAAGACAGCTGGCCTGTCCTGACATACTTTTGCAAAGTGAAGCAGTTCTGTTGTCTCCTCGTAATGACGTGCGTTCAGAGTGACCTCTGTGCAGCTATTGCACAGCGCTGCTATTTCCGACTGACTGTACTCGTTCTGATGCTTGTCTAAACACGACCCGATTAGACGATGAACAACAACGTCCATGTAACGTCTGGTCGGAAAAGTGAAATGTGTATAGACAGTCAAGTTGAGAGAATAATGGGCTTGTTGGTCCTGTGGAACATCTCCTGAGCAAACATACAGCGACTGATTATTTATATTATGCAACTTCAGCATGGCTAGTGCAATCTGTGGGTGATTTTCAGGACAAACAATGAGCGATGTTAACCTGTCAAAGTCATCATCAACAATTGCATTTTTAATGTCCTCCCAAGTAGATTTTCGAATGTCGACCAAGATCAAGTCTTCAGTAGTCTCTGGAATGCATTTGCAATCAACCATACAACTACAAACTTCACCTTTGTCCTTGAAAGGCCTCGTCAAGGCAACCGTGTTCTTTGCCTCTTCTATGAATTTCAGCCTCCAGGCATCGAGTTCAAGTGCATCCGGTGGCGGTTGACAGAAAAGAGGAGTCAGAAGAGGATATGTCTTCATCAACTGCCTTGCTACATGTTGGTCTGCAGTCATCATGAGTTCTTCAATCATGACGTGGGCTTCAGTTGGGTTTGCATAAGGAGACTGCATGTCGTGATACATTGCAGCAGTTCCAAGGCGCCGTCTTCGCCATATCTGTGCAACACGATTTAACATCAGTGCATTCAGACAGACATTTTCTGGCAGATCCTTTGCAGCGGAATTCAGTGACCGATGTTTGATCAAGGCTTCCAAATGAACATAATCCAAATGATATTTAGAACAAATAACACTGCGCTTAATCTGCACTTTCTGGACACTGGCCTTTGCATCTATTGTAATAAACACGGACAGCGTCAGCCGATCCTTTCCTGGTAAAAGACTGCACAAGTCAGAGGTCAGTCGATCAGGCAACATTTGTACCGGATCTGAGGCTAAAGGCTGAACCGTCGACCCTCTCTTTTCTGCTTCTGTGTCTATGCAACCACCTTTTCTAACAAAGTAAGAAACGTCAGACACATGTACTCCAATGAGGAAGCAAGCATCGGACAGATCTTCTATACTAATGGCGTTATCAAGACATTTTGAACTTGAAGAATCTACTGTAAATGTCAACTGCCCTCGGTAATCCAAACGGTCTGACAGTTCAGACAATGGAATCTGAAAACTGGTGGGAAACAGTTGTGCTACTTCCTTAACGGTATCTTCTTTGAATTGTGTAGGAACGTAATGCTCTACCTTGTGAATTCTCATTGTCTGCTCAACTGTCACGCCTGCTGGTAAAACGCCAACAACAATTCCAAGTGGAGCAGAGAACTTTGCGTCCCACTTCAGGTATCGAACTATGAATAGCTTAGAGTAAGGGTTTAGAGAGTCAACAGGTTCGAAATGATGAAATATTGGTTCTTTCTCTCGAGTGAAAGTGTAAACACAAACATGTCCCTCCTTGGTCTTCTGTGGCTGCTCCAAGTTGTAAATCTTTGGAATGTTTCTATTTAAAGGTATCATTACCCCAGCATTATCCTCTTCTACCATGCAAACAAACATACGACATTTAGGATTTATTGCACGCTTAAGCGTTCCAACTACTTGCCCACAAGGACTCTGCTTCTGATCTTCGGCCAAAGCAGCTGCATCTTCGGAATCATGAGGAAAAACCTCCACGACAACCTCATCATTGCCAAAAGCTCGGCCACATCTCGATCGACTGCTTATCTTAATTTGCTCGTATGGTCCGGTAGAATTCAACCACCTAGCATACATGCTGTGAGAATTCTCCACTTTCAGGACACAATGCCTAAAGCGTTCCGGTTGACGATAAAGCAGTTCCTTGAGTTGCTGTGGCATGTATTCAACATAGACTGCAGTCTGCATGTTTCTGTCATCATTTGAGCCACCTGATTCGTAACCTTTGCTATTGTCACCTCCCTTCGTTACTTCATAGCTTCCACCTGAAGTAAATTGAATTGTAGCACGACCACTTTTCTCTACCAGCTGTGTGCAATCCAAATTCAAATGCTGACCTTGCCTCTCAATCCTGTTATTATGATCATCACTTTTCTGAAGCATAACTTCTTTCATCAGATGCTCAATAATTCTCTCAGGTTCAGTTTGGTAGTCAAGACTCCAGTCTTCAAAGACACCTTTCAGCGTTATGGATTCAAATGGATTTGGATCCGGTTTTAGACTGGAAAACTCTGCATCCAAGTCACTCATTGCTGCTCTCTTGTCAAGTCTCAACTTTCCAGAAGCTGCGTCTTGATGGAGAACTGACAATTTCTGGAGATTTGGGCCACAAACTGGAGAATTGAGTAAGCTCTGAACTCGAGCTTTGATGGTATCTAGTGTAACAGTTGAAGGATGAATACTTTTCATGTTCTGGCAATGTTTCAGATACGTTCTCCAGACCGTCATGCATTCACCTATGGCACAAAGTGCTACAGGATCACCAACAACAACAACCAATGACCGTGCACGCGTGAAGGCAGTGTTAAGCAACCGTGCATCTGACAGAAACCCAAAATCTCCAAATTCTCCATCACATTCAGAAGCATCTGTAGGAATTCTTGGGGATACCTCTGCCAAGTGCTGAGTACGAACAGTACTAATGACGACAGCTCTGAACTCAGTTCCTAAAAGAATAAAGTCAAATACTCAAATTATTACCATTATTAGCGAATATTTCTATAGTGACCCTTCAAGGAATTCTACTCACAGTACTCAGGCGTGCTTCCAGGGAATGAGCCAAAATACAACACTTGTGGTGAACCAGTATGGACTCCGCAATGTAGAAGAATAGATTGAAGTTGGTCATTATAGAGAAACTGGTCATTGGTAATCCAGGAAGGGCCAAGGAACAAGGAAAGCCAAATTGGAACTTGGCAGCTATCATGCTGATTGAAATTGTAATTCTGACAATGCACATATCATCAGCAGCAAGCTATTTTTAGGATGCTTTACAGTTACAAATTCTGTCTACTGTCTGCAGTGCACTTAAGCATGCATTGCAAAGGCAGCTACAATGCCTCATGTTACACTACAATAAAAGTTTAGAAAGACAACCAACCTTGAACATTTGAGACTCTATCAACTGACAAACGCCCCAATTCTCTGCTCTTTTTCTTCAGTGCTGATCGGATCTTCAGAACCTAAGGCAAAGAAAAATTGACCTCACAAGCGGAGAATTATAAAATTAACCCACATAAACTCACTCTTCTGTCAGCCATGCAACAACGAGAATAATATACAATTACAATCACTAGCCCAGTAGTGACCCTGCTGACTACATTAATTCAGACTCTGAGTTTAAGGAGTAAGGACACGCGTAGCAAAAGCGTAGAGTTATAACTATAAGAACTACGCTATAAGAAGTCTTCCATAGCATTATTATCATATAATATACATGTATATTTATTTTAATTTATTTATATACCGCCTCTTCTGTACCGCCTCTTCAAGTCTACTACTACTCAGATACGGTCCCGATTACAACCGGAGGTGTGTCAAAATTAACACGCCGAAGGCTTGGGTCTGAATCGAACCCGCGATCATTAGGACTCAAGGTAGTGACTATCCCATATTACACCACCACGCCTTACAAATATTATATATATATATATTTTGTGTCCGATTGGTAAGCAGAACTGGCGCTGTGGGATGAACCAAACGTCCGGTTAAGGCGCCAAACGCTGATGCTCATGAGACAAAGCAACCCCAACAGCTGCTATTTACTATGAAATTTATGAATGCGAGGAAATGCAGATAACAAGTTGATTGCAATGGCTCAACAATTTTGGAAATATTAGATTTTCAACTAACAACTGTAGTGAGGGGAACTGTGCATTTTTTGTCAGCCATTTCGTTTCGATGCAATTTGGTCTGAGGGAATAGCATTTTGATAACAAAATTGATCCGATGGTCCGATCTGAACATATTTTGTATGCATGCATGGACTCAGTATAAAGAGTTGCCAATTTTGCTGACATGCATAGTGCCCAGAAAAGACTTTTTGCAGGTGCGGAGTTTGAAATACCCCACTGGACGATACAAATTATGTAAATTCGTTACTTTTGATCGGATAGTCCCATTTCAACAAGTATTTATTAATTTTAATTATTTACGCATTTCTATACCGCCCCTTCAAGTCTCCTACTACTCAGAGGCAGGGAGTGTCAGAGTCAATGGTCCGGTCCGTTCAAACACATGGCCGGCGCATCCCAATGTAGTTAACTTGGCTAATAGTGTTGTATGTTTAGATTCAGCTTCAAAAAGCTCCCAGTAATACTGACATGTATACTATTACCCTGTAATCTTCGATATAGCAGCTATTGAACAGATTTGTATGGAAATCGAGTTCATTCAATGAAAGTGAGTATTCGATAAAAGAGTCATATTGTACAGGGTGTCCCAAGAAAGTAACCCCATTCGTTTTGCTAATATTTTGGTCAAAACACGATGTCTCAATCAAATTTTACAGGCTGAAAGATAGCTCATATTTATTTACATATAGCTGCCAAATTTCACCAAAAATTTCGAACAGAACAAAAGTTATTCAACTGTCAGTGAGCCCAACCTGTCTTTTGATGCTTTAAAAACGGTTAACAGTGGTTTGCTAATATTTTGGTCAAAAGTAGAACTATTTAATGAAACTTTGCACACTGAAAGGTAATTCATATTTACATATAACCACATAATTTCATTCAAATATTTGAAACTCGAAGAAAAATTTTTGTAACAATTTTTGCGTTACACATTGTTTATTTATCAGAATACAGGAGGTGTTCTCGCTAAAGGTGCTGTAACTTTTGTTGAGTTTTAAATATTTTAATAAAATTTGGCTGCTTGATGTAAATATGAATTACCTTTAAGCTTGTACAATTTCATTAACAAATTTGTACTTTTGGCGGAAAGATTAGTAAAAAAAAACTGGTAACATTTTTGAAGCATTAAAAAACAGGGGATGGGCTCACTAAAAGTCGCATAGCATTTGTTCTGTGTGATATATTTTGATGAAATTTGACAGTTACGTGCAGATATGAGCTACTTATCATTCTGCAAAATTTGATTTAAAAATTCCTATTTTTGACCTATTATTAAAAAACATAGAGTGATTGCTTTTCTCGGCCCACCCTGCATACCTCTCCATTTGTTGTGGCCACGCCTTTGTCCACCATTCGATAAAAATGGAAGTTATAAATACTCAAGTCTTACTGTAGCAATAATCTATGGTGAGTCTTAAGGTAAAGAATTACTTAGCCGATTTCAAACACAGTCATTACCTTATAAATTGTTATGTTTTCAATATCAAGCATCAACAGACAGGGAGGAAAGTGGATTGCTAGCACTGATATGCAGTGCATTTGATTACAAACACATTGCATTGTATTTAAAGACCTATACAGGTGTGACTCTATGTTGGAGAAATGTTAAGAGATGCCACCAACTCCAACTCTGCTGCTGAGTCGCTGCTGCTGAGTCAGTGTCAACATATGCTCTTCGTGTCATAAGTGTTATCATTCAGCCAATCAACCCTTAAAAGTTATAAATACCCATGTTGAATCGGGTCGTCACTCATCATAACCTAACCAAGTACTTGCCACATTCAATCATCCATTCTGCACTTTCAGACAACGTATGAACAATGATGGCAAGCAGCCATCATTGGATAATTTTTAAGCAATCTCCTTTCAACTCAGAATATACTTCTATTCAAACAGATCAGAACTTAGAAAGGCAAAACCTCATACCTGATCCAAATATGGAGTGACAACAAGAATCGATTCAGCAATTGGCTCATTCCAATCTTTTGGCCAATTGTTGTAGAGTTCGTTAACTCGCTCAACAACTTCTTCAATCTCGGCCATATTGTAGTAAGAAGTGCTGTCGTGATCCTGAATCTCGCGACCAAAGGCAGTGTAGAAAGATAACGGAACGATGTCATCAACGGGCGATTGATTACTACAGGCTATGAGTCTGTCTGGCCCACCATAGAACACTGCTGCCAGGAATCTCAGAATTTCCATCTTCGTTCTGTAATTACTCTTCAGCAGGACATCCGGAAGTGAGCCACCACTGACGTGTGCATAGGTCTTGTAGTGCTCAAACAGTCGATGAACCAAGGATCGATGAAATCTCTGACGCTGAGCTTCTTTACTGTAAACTTTCTGAGCCATCTGGTTGTAATCTCCAGCAAGAACAATGGTCGTTGAATCATTTGCAAGTGACAGTGGCATAATTGTTTCACATTCAAACACTTGGGCTGCTTCATCAATGAAAATATGAGTAAAGTATCCCCTTAGATTCATGTGCTTTCTTGTTAATGTCAGAGAAGTTACTAAAGTTGTAATGATAATCTTATGGTTCAGTATATCATTGCGGCTCGGCTCCATAAAATACGACCTATCATCTGACATAAGGCAGTATTTCTGTACTAATGGCTTCACTGTATTTGTTCGCCGTTCTTTTGCATAGACCCTGAGTATTTTCAGACTTGGACATGACTGCTTGACGAAGGCATCAAAATGTCTCAAGATGTACAGATCAGCTGCGCTGAAAATATAAATAAAATCCAGTACTATCTACTATATTTACATAATTTCATTTTTCCTACAATGAATGACAGTCTGAGTTCCAAAGGGATGGAACCAATCCAACAGCCACTGGAAGTGGAGAGACTGAACCATCATCCTAGTCAAGGCCAAATACAAAACTTATTGGATGCCACAACCAACAAGCACACACACTAATGCTCAAGGCACGAAACACATGTTGAGCAGGCATTGCCGAGTGTTAGATTGAAGGCCACCGATCAACGACTCACTCCAGAGACACATTCCAATAACTTGTATTGTGAAGATAATCCTTAGCCTCACACTATACCATGGCATACATGAGGGAGCAATCACACAAGCCAAGACAAACAAGTAAACAAATACTTTATAAATGTAACAAATCTGCAGAAGATACAAAGAATAGGTTCTGAACGCAAATTTAGCAACATTTAATTCTAACATTTCAGTAATTACTGAACAAAATCTGCATATTGCCAAAAATAATCCGCTAAATGATGCAAAAATGAGTTAGCAATCGACATTCATTCAAGAATTTGTATAGCACCTCTTCAAGTGGGACTACTCAGAGGTGCAAAAAAGGTGAAACCGACACTGTCAATGACATGCACAGACAGTCTGCATATGTCATCAGTAGCTAACTTACCATAAACGATACTGTGTCTTTAGACAGTTACAATGAAGTCCATTGAAGAGAAACAAAAAGATTTTAAAAAAACTTCGATTGCAATTTATAATAAGTTCTAATGCATCAAACTCCACACATGAAAAATGATCACAAGAAACATACAATGTCATCAAAATAAACTCAGTCTTATCGTCAGATCTTGAATTGTTGTGCTCTCCAAAATACAAAGAAAGTACTCAGATATTTAAAAAAATTAAGATAAGAGCTGTAATGCTAGTAAGAAAATAATTAAAAACAAACCTATTTGAATGTGTACAGATGAGGATTCTGGCAATGTTCTCCACAGACGATAGCGTCATCGTGGCCTGGGCCAATGTTTCCGTCTTTCCTGTCCCAAACGGTCCATAAATAACAAGTGGAGGATTATATCCCTGCTTCTGAGCAACTATGTACTCGGTTATCTTCAGCTGGTCTTCATTGAGCACAGATGAACTGAAACAGTTTTCGCATAAGTAGTTCATTAGGAACGTTGACTAAAGTACTCAATACTCAAACTAGAATCCACCGACTGGATTATGTGTGTTTGCTGAGTTCACCACAGGTGACTTGTCTGTTTTGGGCTGTGTAGGACTCATTGTAGTGACTTGTATATCATAGGCTACAGTGACCGGGAAGTGGTGACAATTAATTAGACACAATGGCCACAGAGACACATAAGCAAGCAGAGAGAGAGGAGACAAGAAATGGGATAGAGGCCGCATCTGCCTATTTTACGTCAATCATAGAATTAGTCTAATCAAACGAGAGCTATTATAAATGTATTCAATATAATATTGGCCCTTCCACAGAACCTATGTCATTCATTTAATGAATAAAACTGCTGCTTAGCCTGCAAAGTCTCTCAACGTTTATTGTAAAAACGATCTAGAGAAGACGGCGATGACCCATACATAGATGCATTGGAACCAACGCAGAAAGAAATCCGTGAACTGTTTGCCAGTGACGTTTATGACACTGATGTTTGAAGAATTTTAGGAAAGAACATTATTAAATTCCATATAAAGAGTAGCATTAAATTTTATTAATTTTGGCACAGTTCCCTCTTTAAATTATATCGTCACGATTTGATGTTTTTGGTGCATTCTTGAATACGAACTACATCATCACCCATAGTTTGGGATCGAATATTACGGAATGTGACATGGTTTCCGATGTACTTCAGACACAGGTTAATAAGGAATTTCGTAGAAACTTACCAAGGTTTGTCTTTGTAATTTATTCATTTTACAAATTTTATCCCTCGCGTTATACTCGCATCTTGCCTCGTGGTATACTCGGGTGGCGCTATACTCTAGTGTCTATGGAAGTCTAAATACTAAATGGAAAGTACACCCCTTAGCCCTTACACTTATTGTAACTTAATTACTTATTAAGTAATTAAGTTACAATAAGTATTTCTTAAACACGGTGGAGTGGTAGACTCACATGACACTTAGGCTTGCCGTTTATTGCAGGCAAGGATATCCGGATTTGACAAATATTTAGGCCGGTATCCGGTGGAAAAATCACATCCGGTCATTCCCTAGATATTTTTGCATGTATGAATGGAATGTATGGAACACACTACCTGATGATTTAACCAATACGTCTACATTATACCAATTTAAAAAGAAGTTTAAGAGCTAATTACTGACCACTCCTCATAGTTAATATGTTGATGCCTGGCTTGTTCTTGTTTATTAAATGAATCAAACTTGAATATTTCTTGTAAATAGTACATGCAATGTTATCCTATATTATCTTACGGAAAATAGGCTAATAAGCTGGTTTTCCATGGAGCGAACTTGAATATTTGAAAATGGTTTTATATGAGTTTCTAGTGAGTTAGATATTGCATGAGTGTTAACCCCTTTACCGGGGAATAAATTTTTTAAACCTACC
>JAQFXW010004976.1:0-10699 GCA_034693945.1 Dendrobaena attemsi
TTCTTGTTCTTCTTGTTCTTCTTGTTCTTCTTCTTGTTCTTCTTCTTGTTCTTCTTCTTCTTCTTCTTCTTCTTCTTCATCTTCTTCTATTGGTCTTGTTTTTGGTCTGCTTGCTGCTGATGTTGTTCCTTCTCCTTCGATTTCTTTTCTTCTTTCTCTTCTTCTTTGTAATTCTCGTTGTTCTTTTTCACATATTTTTTTCTTCTACTTCTTGCCTTCTCCTTCTTCTTTTTTTCTTTTCTTCATAAGATGCCGATAGAAGGGAATTGATGAATTTATAGTACTCGCCAAGTTCTAACAAAAGCGACTCTCATTTCCCTAAATCGACTTATCTGTAGACGACAGTGCTGCTACAGGTTTGCGTTGTATGTGCGATGGAGACGCTGTGGAGTGTGCACATTGTCTGAGTATCTGCTATGCATTATGCGTATAAGCCTGTGTTCCTTATATACCTGTACTATTACCTTTCTGTGCAATCGTATATCGCATTTCATCTTTTGTTACCATAATTGCAGAACGTAATTGAAAATGGAGACACAAAGAAATCATGCTTTACGGTTTGGTGGCATCTATAAAAGATAATTAACTTAAAAATCTACACGTACGCATACTTTCAGGACCATGCAGCCACGCGCAGGCATGCATAAAAAGATGACAGGGCGTCTCAGGCCTGAACTCCCAGAGACACATCATAAAATAATGAGGCATATTAAGTCTAGAACGTTCGCCCGATGACCTCAGTATACGACATTCAATCGACGCATGCGAGAAGGCATTTACAGTTTTGGCGCCTTTTTAAAGCCGCATGCCGTTTATTGATTGAGTTTTCACTTAACCCATGTGAATAAGCTGCAGATTCCACGACTTCGCCTTTTGGATCCCGTAATAAATCTCCCAAATTTCACTACGCCACACAAAAGCCTGGCGAGATTTGTCACCGGCTTTAGGGGCATATAGGCATATAAGCATATAAGCCAGGGCTTGTTTTAACGTGCAGTAAAGCACAAAATGTGCAGTGATGAATTGAAAATGCATTGATGAATGACTGTTTGTGCAGTGATACAAATCATGCATGGTTTGCGAATGAGCAATCGAGCACTAGAAGTTATACGGTGCAGTGATGTTTCTTGTATTTTCTGCAAAAAACGGAAAGGAATGACTAAAAAGAGATCGTCAATTATTTTAGAAGATGACATTGGATTTTCATGGAAATAAATAAAGAGAAATAATGACTAAAAAAGTCATCAACTTTTTCAGAAGTTGAGTTGTTGATCTGATCGTGGAGTGATAACGTTTTCTTAAAACATGCTCTGATATATGCTAGCATGATCGAGAAAGGTATACAGCCAAGACTTAAGTCCTGTAGGCCTAGATATCAAACACTATCGTTTAATCGACATCCAAACCGACAAATCCTATTTGACAATTAGGGCACAGAGTATGTTTGGAAAAGATTTATCACTGAACAATTAAAATGGCAATTATTGAAACTCACCCAAGTTTATAACGAAATGAGTATCCCCACTCGCGAAATATAGTATCCCCTATCGAAATAGAATATGCTCTAGAGAAATAGAACATCCTATAAGGGCTAAAGTATTCCCATAATCAGCGAAATAGAGTATACCTAGCAAAATAGAGTATATCCCCTAGAGAGATAGAGTAGGCTATCCCCTAGCAAAATAGAGTACTCTCATGCATAGCGAAATTGAGTACCCCGGCCATAGCGAACGAGAGTATATATCTTCTAAGTTCTAACGAAATAGAATATCCCCTATAGCAAAATAGAGTGTACCCTAGCGAAATAGAGTATCCAACTGGAGTAGGCTACCCCTGTCAAAATAGTGTCCACCGGGGGATCTCATGACGCTCCCCAAGACTCTCATATATAGTGGGTGTACTGGATATAATTATGCGTTCTGGTTCTTTTTACTTTAGGATGGGATCACTGCATCGGCGAGATGATCGAGTTCTTAATCAGATTTTCATCTCAAAGACTGTTCTAGTCCTATATAATGAAGAAATGTTAAACTGAGATGATGTATAACAGTCAAATAACTTCAGAGGATAATCTGTCAATGTCATTATCAGTTCTGTCTCTGTCTCGTGTTTCTAGATCTCGTGGAGTTACTCTGCTCTGCAGTCGGAGACTAAACGACGAGCAATCTGTCACACATAACATTCAAGAGCAGCTGTCAAAACAGTGCGTGTGTTATACTCAGTCTCTGTTTATTTTATTTTGCCATCAACTATCGGGGCATTTGTACGTTTTCAACGTTTGACTATTATTCGTGACTGCTGACTATAGGCCTAGACCTATTTATATAGACAGACATCGTTGATCGACAGATGATTGAGTGCTAGTGTATTATTAATATATACAATAAATTATAGGCCTATATGTATATATCTATTTAAATTATATATATTATGTACATTTTAATAGGTCTATAGTCTATACCCAGCCGGTTTAATACAAATCGACAAAGCAGTCAAGTGCAACAAAGCAGAAGCCACTGAAAGGGACGTTTATTTGAAATACGGATGTCAATTTCAGCAGCATGATGAAAACAGTTCCGGAAATTATTGTCATGAGTAATCCATATAAATTTAATCGCATAAACATGACTGTATTAAATTTCCGTATAGGCCTATGCCTATAGACTAGTAGTAGTATATGCCTGGGGTCTGTAGGCCTATACGCGACATAACCAGTGCTCGAAGTGTGACTGTATGAGACGGTTTGCAATGTGTAATCGTAAACTCTAGCGCAGAGCACCAGACAATTCCCGAGCGCTGAGCCAACTCCCCGCACCTCTTCTGAATGACCGAAAGCACGGACCCTGGGTATAGAAGGGCTTCGCCCTTGCGGTCCTTATAACAGGCGTCCATACCGAAAGCATACCGGCACTCTAAGGACGAGAGGCCATAAACCATAGCTTATGTCATCCATACCGGTTTGGAGCAAAAGAATATGGGTTATGACGGTATATATGCAAGTCAAACGGCGCCTGGACTACTGTAACTGTTGTAGGTCTAATCGTGATCGTAATCGTAAACGTCGACCTCTAAAGCGCTCCGTAAAGCTAAGCGCTGGGTACCAGCTAATTCACAAGCGCTGCGTAAAGTCAAAGGAGTAGTCAATGAGAAAAGTCGGTAGTGGTCCGAGGTCGAGTCCTATCTGTCGTTTCCCACTTCGATCCCTGCTGGATAGGCCAATAACTTAACTTGGTTCGCTCTGCTATTAGGCCTAGTATACGGTCCTGGATCAAATTTGCCGCAGCCTTGCTGACTCCTGTTGCTATATATAATTATATTTCGTACTATATAGTATGACAATAGGCACAATGTATGGGCCTACGCTCAAATTAGGAGGCTTAGGCCTATTAGGCCTAAATTTATTGGTAGATAGCGTTCTGATTGTGGTAAGACAGGTAGGCCTCGAGCAAGTGGTAACAACCGTAACATATAATATTCTATTATAATTATTATACCATAAAGTAGGGGCCTACAATTATAATATACATTAGGTACTAATATTATTCGGACGAACTTACAGAGGCCTAAATATATTACAGCATTTCGTTAAACCAAACGATCGTAGGCCTAATTAACGCAGCATAATAATAGCCCTATGTAGGCTTATGTATACGTCTAGTTGGCTAATGTAGTCTATTTATGAGGCAGAGAAGGTCTTCAGGTAGGCCGCCTAATCGCATATACCCAGTAGGCTACACGTTCGTCTGCTTTGAAGAGCGTTAATGTGTGTGTAGGTGTGTGTGTGTGTGTGTGTGTGCGCGTTTGTGTCAGGACTGGATTAGCGTCTAGGGGGCCCCATACTCATTGTACTCGGTTGACCATGCTTATCATTTTCGAGGTTCATGCCAAACTTAACATTGGAATGACGGGGTGCCGTAAAATAATACTACGTAAAATCTACTTGTTGCTAAAAACATAGTTATTCCTATAGGCTATATGCCTATGTATTGACAGAAAGCAGTTGAATCAGAGGAGAGCTGCGTGGAGAAACCCTTATTCCATACGATTGGCTGCATGACTGCGTTAGCCTAGTTAAGGTGATATTTAAGGCTTTAGTTAAGATTTCCTTTATTAATTGTTTTTTTGCCTGTTACTTGAAATAACAAGTGTGGTTATGGCTTTGGTTATAATTATACATTCTTACGACAAGAATTCTGGGTTTAGATATAATTGTGATTTTAGAGAGTCATGTTCGGTCAACGGATGTTTATCGTCTCCATCGTCTGTCTCCTCTTGATGGTAGATCGTTCAGTCCTCTGCTCAGGGCACGATGAGGTCAAGGCGGGTCACTACAGTAGGCCTCGACTGTCCCTCAGGCCTCAGCAGCAGACGGGTGCCGTCTACGACCTGGAAACGATGGAAGAACTTAAACGTGCCCTTCCCTTTCGATCTGACCTTGGGAAGAGATTGGAGAGGAAGGAGGAGGAGCTGGAGGAGGAGGAGGAAGACAAAAGAGGATTGCCCTTCAGATCAGATCTCGGCAAACGTCGTCGGCCATCATGATTCTGGCCTCGAATCTGAGACATAGCTATAGGCCTCTGCACTGCACCTATCTATTCGTCGTTGGATTTCAGTGTGAATAATCATCATCATCATCATCGCCATCATCATGTCATCGTAACATTAGATAAACAGCGGAGAAGTATACGTACACCAACGACGCCGTCTTGTGAATTAATCTAAATTTAGGTGTTAATCAAGGATTCTGAGTGTTAATGATGATGCTATAATTGATGATTACGAAGTTGCAACATCACTACCGGTTCCCCTACTGCAGATCATATGATTACGATGCTGATAATTAGTTTATGATGATGATGGGTGATGATGATGATTATGATTAATATGTTGCTTGGTAACAGATTTTTAAAAATTTTCCTCACTAAATAAATCCACGAGCGCAGAATGCATGGAGAAATGATGCCGATACCAAATTTTCAACTATTTCAACGAGACAGACAGACAGACAGACTAGACTCACAGATAGGCAGAGATAGGCAGCCAGAGACAGAGACGTAGGGGAACATTGCCTAAAACGGGCCCCTCTGGTGAAATGGGCCCCCTTTAGCGGTGTCATCTTGGTTGCAGCCTCATAATTATGTTGAATATTAATTAGTGTTTAGATTGAAATGAATCACTTAGCCTACCATTGACGGAAACAACGAAAAGTTATTTTCTGGCGATATTCTTATCTTTTTGTCCCCATTACTTAGTACAATGCAGTGCTTGCATTTAAATTTTTCAAAAACTAAGATATTATATGCAGCACTAAATACTTGCAAATAAGTTGCATAGACTCGATTTAGCACAATTTACTTGTTTCCATTTTAAATATTCTCTGAAGTTGTGACCTATGTTGTGGTTAAGGCGGGCTCGTTGTGTTGTGGCTAAAACGGGCCCCGTCTCAAATTTGATAAATTATGGAAAATTTCACAGCAATTGAATTTTTGTGGAAAGTTTTGAAATGGATGAACAACTTACAGATACTTGGAAAGACAGTGTTAGACTGAAAATTATTGTTTTGAACACATTTTATTATCATCTCATTTCTTCAAAGGGGCCCGTTTTAGCATACTTTCATCGGTATTTGATTTATAATCACGTTTATTTGAAGTTCTGATGTCATTTTAGACTAGAACCTGAGTTATAATTCTAGTATGAATCTATCCTGAAAGTCAATTAAATAAAGCACAAGAAACAGTGGTAAATAAAAATTTAATAGTTTAATTGTATCGTGGGGCCAATTTTTACCTACACCTATAGGGTGAAACGGGCCCTTTGTTACATTATTAAAAAGCTAACATGTCACTTTTTGGCATCTGATTACCAAAATGCATAATATTACCCATTTGTTATGTAATAAATATTCTGTATATGTAACATATTATCAATTTATCTTTTAGCTGTCTTAGGTAAAATATCAATTTTTCTTAAGGGGCCCGCTTTATGCGCTGTTCCCCTATAGGTAGAGGGATAGACTGGTGATAGAAAACACTGGAGAAAGAATAATAGTAAGCAATCACACACAGCGAAGAAGAGTAAGATATCATTAGCTATACTTGTATTCTGTGGCATAATTATGCCTAATGATTTGAAAGAATTGACTCCAATCTATTTTGTAGGGTATACAGGGCACAGCTCGTAAGATTAGACACAATGTGATGTATGCTACACAGAGGTCAGTATTAAGATAGTCACCGGTACAAACGGAAGGACGATCAGAGAGACAACGACGTACGAACACACACTATCCCGCCCTCGGTCTGTCCATCCAACTAGCTTCACAGACACTGTGAGACACGGCTGGAAGGGTCGATCAATCCGTGGACCCCGGGTCTATCCGTGGACCCAGGATATAGAAGGCTTCTATATTCGTTTACAATTAGCTAAGGAATTCCCATAGACTGAGTCAGACGAAAAACGGTCAGAGAGACAGCGACGCACCGACAAAGACAACTTCCACCCTTTAATAGACCTACTGCTTCGTGTGACGTTGTGTCCTTCGCACGAGGCTGAGATTCGCCAGAGAGAAATTCGGTCGCCCGTGTGACTGTGATGCGAGAGAGTGTGCGTCGAGCCAATTTATCTCTCGTGGAGGTGGAAATCAACAGTACCGATAGCCACAATCTGTTCCATTGAATTTGTAGTTGGGGCATGGTCTCTTATGTTCCCTGTGGGCTGTGGCGATGTCCTCGATTCATAATGCACGCCCCTCAAAGAAGTCAATAGCACGAGCTGAAATCTTTCTAAGGGAATTAATTAGGTGAGGGCCAGTTTGGGCAATAAGAAACAATGTGGTAGTATGTGCGCATACTATAGATTATGGCCAAGCAATGCGACATCTTTTATTTGATTGATCAGGTAGAGGCTTCAGACAATAATCACAAATACCAATATTTCAGTGCAGTTAAATATCTTGCAGACTTTAAACGTTACAATCATCCATAAAGCGGCTTCAGTTTCAATAAATTATATACAAATTCTCTCAATTTCGTGCACATTCCTTTACAAATGTCAAGCACATAACACACTTAAATTAACATTATCAGCAGTTGTAGTAAACCTGTAGCACTTGACCACAAATAATTAAGTCTAAGTTCATTATAATTCATTTCATGAATTAAAGCACATGTAATTTTTAATACATTCTAAACAGTATTCAGGCATACCTTCCTAACTGTACTTACTGAAGAAAACTTCTTCTGAATTATTCCATAGAGGTCACTGTACAAAGCATGCATAGATGCCTTCAGAATGATTGTCTGAATTCATTCTGGCCTGGTGCATTGTCGAATAATTACATGAATACTTTACAAACAATTCACATGTGTCCATATGCATTATTCTCAGAGTAACCAGAATGCATATAAAAATGGCGAAAATATACTATGTGATTGGTAAAGCATTAAGTATATCAGAAGACCTATAACTTACACACTAAATCAAACTGTGCCATGCCAATCATCTTCGTTATGAAGGCGTTGTAAAATAAACGTATAAACTGTGCCAATACAGATAATGCTTACTAAGCTCTCATAATTCTTACATTTTATTGGCTTAAATCACATGCACTCGCATGCAACTAGCTTAGTAGTATTTCCTGGTTCAAACAAAACCCAAACCTAAAGTAACATCTAAATAGCTAAAACTTTTATCAATATGTATTCGAAGTACATATCTAAACAAAAGAATGAACATTCATACTATACATAATATCTCAGCAAATGGAATTTATAGAATATTTTCTCTTAATTTATTGGCTACTAGATACAGAACATAATTTAATAACAGTGCCATAGAAGCTACAGTACCATTCAGTGTTACATAGAGTTAAAACTCTAATTAAGGTAGAGTTTCATGATATTTTGTATTCCTTTAGTTAAAGAGATAGAAATAATGCATTTAAAGATCACCAAAAGATACAATACAATAACCGAATTGCATTTTTGTAATAACTGTGCAATATCTATGGCATAAGAATTTTTGCTTCATATGTTTCTTTTTTGACCCAAACAGAAGCACATAGGCTAGTAAGTACCGAGATAAAAGCACATAGACCAGCAAGTACCCAGACAAAATGTACTTTGTACAGAAAGAGGGGCTTTAGTAATCTATAAATAGAACAAAATAGAACATATATGCTCGTAAGTACCCAGACAAAAGCACATCACTATTGAATATTCACTGAAAGCGGCTAGTAGAAACAACGACACCACTTTAAAAGGACACCTCTTGAACCAAAAGTGGTATAATATTTAGATTCAATACATTTTCACAAGCTACTTAAGCTTGAGAAAAGGTTTGTCTCTCCACACACCAAGCATTACAGGGAATTTGACCCAAATGGAAGATTTGCTTTAAAATCAATATTCAGGTTTTAACATCATTAATGAGCCAGCCACTGACAGATTACACAGCGCACAGAAACCAAATCATCGGGTGCATCAGGGAAACAGTCTATTTCTTCTAGGCAGCAGTCTTTGCTGTGATCTGTTTGAGGTTGAAGCCACCTCCGATAAACCGCGGTTGATCAGGACGAAGCTGAGGTTGGATGGGAGACATTCCAGCCTGTGTCAGAGCTCTCTCCTGCTCACTGCAAAGAAGCAGACAGCAGCCGATACCATTGAGAAATTTAGAAAATCTCATTCAAGATAAGAATATTTCTTGATTTCATCCATTCTGATTCAGCAGAGAAATAATAAAGTAGCTACAACCCTTAAATATACATCCTAAAGTTGTTAGTTTATTGTGACGGTTGGTCCACTGGTAAAGCACTGGCCTATATGAAAGCTGTGAATGCAAAGCGTGTACAAGAAATTCCGATTCTGAAGAAAAAGGTATATCTGCATTGGCATACTGTTTGAAGTTGACCAGATATTTTAAAGTTAGATATAGCAAACAAAATGTAATGAACATGATTGTGTACAGACCGCTGCTGCTGTTCTTTCTTCTTCTGCATGAAGTATTTCTTGCGGACGTCTTGCAATTCACGGCTGAGTACCTCTATCTCGTATTTGAATTCTGTCACCTGCGACTGGTGCATGTTTATTTCCGACTGCATTGCCTACAGTGCAAAGAAATTCATCCATGGTAGGAAAGATATGGCAACAATGCAACATAAGATAAGATCAAATAGACTTTGGTTGGTCAGTTTCTGTGGAAGAACACGACGTCGTAACCAAGATGTTGCCCTCCTCCTTTCTCCCAGTCTGGAACTGGCACTATTACAGGCCAGCAGTAGGAGAGTAATGAAAGTAAAAATAAGTTCCGGCAAGATAAAGATAAAGTTAGCATAAAAAGTTAGCATAAAGTAAGGCATGCCAATGAGCATTAGGATAGGTTATAGTTAGTAATAATAAATAAAAGTATACTGAGCCAATGCAATTTATGGTAAACAATAATGAAGCAATATAGGGATATGTTGTGCAATATAATCTTATTTAAAAAACGACCAATCAGGAAACTTTGAATCCAAACTGTTAGTGTGCTGCCAACAGCCGAGGCATGCGTCTCTTTATAGCCCACTTTACATAACATTGCATTGCATTACATTCATACAGCTTCGATACATTTGAAGTTCATAAAAGAAACAACATAAAAAATCATGTATACAGTTTCATAAATAAAATATGCAAATTATCATTAAATATAAACTTAGTGAAGCACAATCAAAAGCTCACATACATCATTTTACAACTTGTTAACAGCAAGCCTCTACCTGAAGCTGTTTGTTCTTTTCCTTGAGACTTGACTGATAGATCTGGATTTGCTCAGCAACCTCCGGACCCGGATGACGAGACAAGATGTGCTTCAGCTCAACATACAGTTTATCCTTTTCATTGATCATCAGCTCCTTCTCCACAACCTCCTCTGTCTTGGCAATGAGTCGCTTCTGAAGCGTCTGCATTTTTTGAATCATCTCATACATACTCGGATCGCTTCCCTGTCATCAACAAAACATGTCCTTATAAATACTGCGCCATTACTGTGGTCACTTTCCAATCTTTAAACAAAATACATCTGGTAGAAAGCACCTGAGACTGCTTCCCCTCTTACAAACAAGAGACATACAGAATTGCTCATGAAAATAAAGCCAAAAGTTTTGACCAAAATAAACTCGCCTTTCTACATGGGTTTTTGATAGCATAGTGGCTAGCTTAACATCCGTGAATTTTACCAAGAACTAGAATCGATCGGACAGCCTGTACTTGATTTGATGAATAAGCTAGTCTCCCTTGTATGCACTTTTGCGTGGGTTGAGAAATTAGAAGATTAATATTACAGCACATTAGCATGCTGGACAATGTCAATAAGCAATAAAGAGGATGGAGTTTCAAACCCCCACCAGATCAGAAATTTGGTTCTAGATTTATGCTTCACCTGCACCCCTATGGTCCCCTTGCCAACTCAGTTAAAATGGATATACTATTGATGGGAGTGGACTGGTCACCCGCCTGGCGCCCTCAAATATACCAAGAATAAGAAGTGAAATGCTTCACACTCTTGGCTGCCCTAGATTAGCTTTTTATGCATAATTTTATACTCAAAAGATTCTTCTTACATTCTTTCATTCTGGGCTTTTCAAATAGGCTGCGACTAGAGAACCGCCTGGCGGCCTTGAAATCTCAAAAACTAGAGAGCCGCTAGTCACGTGATTGAC
>JAQFXW010004977.1:0-10699 GCA_034693945.1 Dendrobaena attemsi
CCGGGACAATTTTGCTCTTTCACAAAAGTTGTCGGGACACCGGGACACTTCACAAAACTCCGGGACATGTCCTGGAAAACCGTGATGTATGGTCACCCTACATTAAACAGAAATTTTATAAATTACGAAACAATTCACGAAGAACTGAAAAAATAGTCACTGCTCACCAGTGGCACGCTCCTCCTCAACTTGGTGCTTAAGCTTGCCGAATCTCATCGATTGCTCCTTTAACTGCCATGGCTGTTATTATATTGTAAATATCATTCTTATTGCTATTGTTAATTAAAGTTTTACTGGTATTGCTTTGTATTGCTCGAAGTTAGAAATCAGCCACCATGTGTGAGGTTAACCTATCTACGTCGTACATCTTCCCCGTATCCTCCCCGACAAGCCTCGAGGTTGCAGCAGCAGTTGACCTTCTGATGCCTTTGACACCTGGTCCTTGGAACACTCAGGATCCGAGTCCCCAAAGCAGCCCCACTCAGAGCTTTCCAAGCGAGACTCCGATGCTGCCTCCTTGTCGAGTCTGTGGTGAAAAGGCAAGTGGATTCCACTATGGGGCCAACACCTGTGAGGCCTGCAAGGTAGAGCACACTCACTGTGTTTTATGAAATTATCTATTTTATTTGCTCACTCTGTAAACTTTATTTTCTGTAATGCCAAAATGTTTCCTGTGTAGAACTGTTCTATTCAGATATTTAGTACCAGTGTCTTGAGTTTGTCCATTACAGGTGCCATTACTATGAATTTTTCATTCAAATTACTGTGATTTCTTGAGATTTTGAAACTGTCTGGAGGTTAAGAACTGACCCTGCAATGGCTGCTGCTTATCACTTTGCTGCAGTGAAGTAACTAACTAGAATTATTATGTTATTTCTTTTAACTTGATAGCGAAGCTACAATGGTGCAAAGTCAAAAAAGGTTTACTTATTATACATGTTTTTAATGAATTAATGCATTTATGTAATTGAATCATGATTATAGTGATCACTTAGGCCCTATGCTGGTTTTGTTGTCGTAATTTTACATCATTCTACAGTAGTGCTACTAAGTTAAAGGCTTTGTTTGAACATGTAACAAGTTGTTTTCACCTGGCGATGTAAATCACAACGTTTTGAGATTTTCGTAGGGATTTTTCCGACGAAGTCTGCAGCGGAAAGAGGAATACAAGTGTTCGGGTACTGGCTGTTGTGACATCCTCCCTGGGAAAAGGAGCATTTGTGCTTCCTGTAGATACCACAAGTGCCTTTCAGTTGGAATGTCAAAACTAGGTCAGTGTTACCAACTTTTGTCTTAACTTGATCATGGGCCATTTAGTCATCAGCATTTTCAAGTTGATGAGTATGTTGGTGACATTTATTCATAAATATTTAGAGGTATGCGTGAAAATTTTAACTAATACATAGGCAGTGACAGCTGTTTAAATAGGTAAACGGTCTAACTTTAGCCTGATCAATTACATTTTTTTAAACGGGTCAGAAAACTAACACAACTACAGTAGCAAAGGTGTGGACTAACATCAACATTTCAAGTGATTAATGTTCTGGTGTTGCTTTTGACATTTTCTCTTGATGTTCCCAGCCATCAAAACGGGTCGCTACACACACGAGAAGAAGACGCGTGACATACAGGAAGTGAAGCGACTTCAGCAACAGCAGAGGCTGCTGAGCGAGGGGAAGCTGCCGCTAATGTGCTACGACCCGCTCAGCCCAAGCAAACTGGAGAAGATCATCCAACAGATAACTCAGGTCCACGTGCAACAGACGCCACACACTCCCGAATTCTTTGAAAAGCTGCCCGAAAAGGAGAAGGAATTTCTGGTTAGAGGGTTTCTCTTACCTGACATTAATTGTAGTGAATTGTTTGGTTTTTCTCTCTCCTAAAGTTTTCTGTTATTTATTTCTGGAGGTCTCTTCGTTAGTGGTTTTGAGTGTTGAGCAAAACATAATATTGTTCAACTTTTCCAAAAGTTAAAACGCTGTTGAGACATTTATCTACTCCACTATAAAATGAGTAGGCCTACACTTTTGGTGGGAAGAAATATGGCGAGGAATAGAACTGGTCATTCACTCTCCAATACATGAAATAACCAGACTTTCTGCAAAGCTATTATAATAGTAACTTTAATAATATTTGTATTAAAAATAATTTTTTTTGAATTAATTATGATATTACTCATGTTGGTGTTGTTGTTGTTGTTCCACCTTTGCAGGAGCAGAGATCACTTCAGCTGAAGATGTTTGGAACAATGAAACCAATTTCCCACCACGAGTACGTGACAATATATCAGGCGACAGGCATCGACATCGATGGCCGAATGGATATGTTGCGACACATGATTCCCTGTATTGAAAAGGCGATTAAGCGTTTCATTCTGTTTGCAAAGGCTCTGCCTGGATTCAAGGACCTATCACTGGATGATCAGATTGCATTGATTAAAGGTATGTCTTCTTATCTCTTCTAGTCTTGCATTTCTTATCTGGCTGGTCATTTGCGTTCTTCAGTTCAGCCTCGGTATGTTTATTTCACCTAGCATGTTTATTCACCTGTCTTGTTTATTTCATCTGTCTTGTTTATTCAATTCACTTATTATTATTACTACTGTTACTATACAATACATGTAGTAATGAACTAATAATACTTATTCATATTAAAAGTACAATGTATTTAAATGATAATCATGTTTTGGTGTGTTATGTTGACTGTTGAGCCACATCGTAATCTATCAGATGTCCTTATATTGTATGTGCAATTGTCTATGTCATAAGAGCAATTTTTATTTCCAAATTTTATGACAATTTTATGACTATAAAACCATATTTCCTTCCCTCAATTTTCTTCTATTCATCGATGGATTGTTGTTTTATGCCTGGTAGATTGTTTGAGGCGATGATATTTGACAGATAGTTGGCATATAGTTGATATTTAAACTTTTTTTTAAATATTGTTGATTAATGTTTGTTATTAATTTACTGACCATGAAGAATTGAAGATACGCTTTGGCAATAAGCAGAGGCTTCTATCCCTATACCCAGCGGGCGCAAGTGCGCCCAGTGGAAAACAGAGGGGGAACATTTCATAATGTATAAATTTCAGAAACAGAGGGGGGAAACTGGTCAAATGAAACGGAAGAGTACTTTTGAGGGGGGAAAATAGAAAGTCATGAGCTTTTGAGCCCGGCTGCTTGGGGGAGATAGAAGCCCCTGGCAATAAGGAGTTCTGTCTTCCTCTCACCATTTGATCAGCCAGCTCAGTAGACTTTTAGATATAAGCTCAGATCTAATCTGTTTGTAAAGGCTTGTGACAACCTCATTTTCCATAAGCTTTAACAAATGAATTGATTGACTATTGCAGGGTCAAGATTCGAGGCATGGTTGATCTCGGCGTACAAGGCTTTCAACCCGGAGCATCTCATCTTCACACATGTCTGCGGCTACACCCTTCACATCGATGAGATGAGTCGCCTCTATGACCGTGCCTTCTTGGTCAATGTCTTCTCAATGGCTCGCAACCTCAAGAAGCTTAACCTCAGCATGGAGGAGGAGTGTATTCTCAAGGGAATCCTCGTTCTATCCGGTGGTAAGCTGGAAATCTCTACCTTCATAGTAGGAGAAAAGAAGAGCAAAAGTCTCAGTTCAGCTTATTCCTTTAATTATGAAACATTAGTTTTTCATAGGGCTTAGTGCATGCTCATCGTTCAATTGTTAAGCTAACCTTAAGATCCTGTATGCAGTGCATATGAACTTCAATGTGCCCTGGCATAGGGGTGTCTACCTGTGCCCAGGGGCATCTATCCCCCCCAAGCAGCCGGGCTCAAAAGTTCATGACTTTCCATTTTCTCCCCTCAAAAATATTCTTCCATCCCATCTGACCAGTCTTCCCCCCTATTTCTGAAAATTTTACATTATAAAATGTTCCCCCCTGTTTTCCACCGGGCGAGGTGCGCCCGCTTGGTATAGGGATGGAAGCCCCTAATGCTAAGGTGATGTGTGGAAATTATTTGAGCATTGAATTAGTTATTTTGTTGTCTTACGTCGTAGGGAGTTGTCGAAGATACGAAGGCACGTCTTCAGTGGCGCCTTGAGGAATCTCGAGTCATCAAACATGGACGACTTGACAAGTTGGTGGAAGCAATGTGCTCTCCTATGGGTGACCTTGACTCGACCTTCGTTGATACTTTGCTTGGAACCTATCGCTCATTTACTTCATCCAAGGAGTTGATGGAGGCAATTGTAAAAAGGTATCCAATCATTTAGCATAATTATCACGATCATCATGGCAAGCTTGTTTTCTTTCTCTGCATTTTTTGACGTTACATGAGTTGATGACAAAAATAACGTTTGCTTAAGTCTAGAAACAAGCTTCATCTGTGGTATTTACATTTTAAGGATTAATTGTGGTAAGGAAGCCAGTGCTTGATAGATTGCCACAGGAAGCCATACTGAATGTCAGTCAAGCTGTGAGACACACACTAACCTTTCACAGCGTCGGCTGGTCACACACTAACCTTAGAAGTACCTTAGGATTATCAATTGTTGCCATATGTTACTTTCTGTTCTGCAAACAGTCCTGCTTTGGCTCAGCTGTTATTGAACAAGATAGTCTGTGGATGATTTATTGGGCATTAGTTGTATCTTGGCTTGGTCATGGAACTGTTTGCTTTGGGATATTGTACCAACATAACAGGTAAACTGGTGGAAGAAGAATTTGGATTGAAGTAGATAGACCTGGAGCACCACTGGTTGGTGTGTTTGAAATTAAACTCTGGTGACTTGATGGAAATTAAGAGATTGGAGAAGAGCATTAGCTTTCACATGTTGCTGGTATCATGGATAGTGACTTTTTGTTTAATATTTTCAGGTATACTGCTGTAGGAGATAGCTGTCCACAACATGTTATAGAAAGCTGCAGGAGGTACATGTTCTTGTCAGCTTGTCTTGATTCTTTCTAGTCTGCTTTTAATGCTTCTTGTCGTTTAAAAGCTTGACGGAAGAGAAAGAAGAGAAGAGCCATGTGAAGAAACATGGAATGATACAATATAAATATGCATTTGTCACATTGCTGTCTGTTTCTTGGTCCAAGTATTGATTGATAGACACTTTGTTTAACATTTCAATGATGAGAGTGTGCAAAGTATGACTTTAAAACCAATGCAACTCATCGTTAAAGTGTTAAGAGATCTGGTTTATGGCTCATAAGGAACATGGCAGATTAATTTATGGTTTGATTCAGTTGCCGTATTTATGTGGCTATAAGATTTTGTTGACACTTAAACTCAAGATTTTTTGTTTCAATGATTATTTATTTTGAAATTCAGTGTTTTCTGAATTTCCCATTTGCTCGTTTCTCTCAACACTTAGAACTAGAAATCTCACTGGCTGCTGCTTTGGCACGATAAGCAAAGAGTTGTTTAAATTTTAAGAAAATTTATGAAGATTTACTGCTTAGTATTGATATCTGGGAAATGAGTACTTTTTGTTCTCTTGGAATTTGAGGCAGACAGATATATGTGAATGAATAAAGTGCGCGAAAGGAAATGTGCATAACCCATCTTTGGGCTTTTATGCTTTCCTGTATACAGCTTCTTTGAAAAATCATTTGAGTTGGGAGATTAAGTTTTGAATGCTAGTCCACTGTGTCCAACGAACTTAGAAGCAAAGCATGGTGATTGGGAATTAGCTTTGCTATAAAATGCATTGTTTTGTATTCATTCATTCATTCTGGACATTCATATAGCGCCTCTTCAAGAAACTACCCAGCCACGACCAAAATAGGAGATTTCTTTATGCAGGGCTGCTAGTTTAACAGCAGCAGAATATGCAGGTATGGACTACCAACATTTTGAAGCAATTTAGAGTTCTTTTTCATTGGTAACCCAAACACAACTCTATCATTCTAAGACTTGTCATGTCATAGATATGATTTGTACTCAGTATTTATTTACGGTAAGTTAGCTGTCATGTTATCTTTATACAGGAGTTTGAAGATGGTGCTACTTGTCTGGCTTGACATGTATCCAGAAGACTTCCGAGAGCCGCCCATTTATCCTGCACTCGCCATACTTGAAAAATTTGCTCAGAAGAATTATCCCGATAGCGACCTGTCGCTGAAGACGCAGCAGAAGCGAGACCTCTTCCTCAAACAGGAGGAGGAGGCAGATGCATTGTTTGGACCTGGTAAGAATAGAATGATTGTTCTCATATTTACAGATTGTAGAGACAATCATGTTAATCCGAAAACAACGGGATTTGTCAACTAAAAGTAATCATAATCTGTTGATGAGTGGCGAGACTGTTGACCCAGAGGTCAGTGATTAGAATTCCAGTAGGATGATAAGTGTTTTTGGAGATTTCAGTACTGCTAGCATCCCCTTGCAAATTTGACCAATTACATGAATACACTGACAAAAACGTGTCAGTTTTGAAGATCAAGTGGAGAGATAGCAGCCTGCCATAGTATGCTGTGTACAAACTGCTGCTTTCTATATTTTGCCGATTCATATATGCATCAGTTGTCATCTTCATGTGTTCTTGTCTATCTTATTGCTTTTCTTCAAAACACTTACAAGAGGCAATGAGGCATGAAGTGTGTTTTTATGCTGCTTTTTAATGAAGTTATGAATTGTGATCTTTGTTGGCATAATGATTCACTGTGCACTTTGTGCAGGTCTGCAAATATGTGCATATGAACATGAGACAGGTATTGAATAAGTTCACACGTTTTTCACAGAAATTTCTCATGTTTATAATTATGTGTTCAAGCATTTATAAATTTGTTTGTAAAGTTGAGTAGACCTTCTGAATACTAATGCTTGGATTGCTCTGGAACAAATATTGTAAATGATCTGCGATGACGGGTGGTTTTTTTAATACTATTTATTGTCTGCATGATGTGGGTTTGAGTGATGCATTTAATTTACAGTTGATGATCTGGCCGTGATTTTTCGGCACTGCATTCTGGATACCATAAGAAATGCTACGATATCAGAGTCTGTGAGAGACCTTCCACTTGACATTCTCTCAATTCCTTGCAGAGTCTTTGCAGAACAACTGACTTTCATGGATGCTGTGAGTAAATTGCCTGCATTTACCATATCATCAGTTATGGACAATGTGTTGCACAGTTACGTAAGATGCAGAAAATATAAAAACTATACTTGAAGACATTATTCTCAGTTTCATTCAAGTTAATCTTCAATGTGCTGAAGTTGTATGTGACATGATCAGTTTTTGTAAAACTGTCTGAAATTGCAATGAGAAAGACAATAAAACAGATTATCAGCACAAACAGGCTTTTCTTATAGGCAGAAAGCAGACATCTTTTTTTACAAATCAAGTGTGCAATGGCGTATTTGTGCAAGACCAAGCTTATGATGAGTTGCTACAATCTTGTGAATGATGCTGATGCTGAAAACTGTGAAATTTTTACTAGTAGTTCCTTATTTGACTCAGTGTAAAGATATATTACTTGAAACCTAAGCATTTTAATAATGCTTTTACCATTTTAATAATTTTTACCATGGTAAAAATATAATTCAGATATAAAGTAGGTTGTCCAACCAGTCACTGTCAAATGGATGGACAGGGCAGATCACTTGGACAGAAGTTAGACTAATTTAACTTTAGAGAGTACTGGACATATATGACTTAGAACAATAGCCCAATGGAGATCATTTATTTGTACCTATTGCCAGCAAATTAGTGATTTGAAGCAGGAATTGAGTTTGAAATTCTTTTGAAGTTTGTTTTTAGTACGATTGATTAAAAGCTAGAGTTCCTTTCTTCTGTAGGAACTTTTTCGAAAAGTGATTCCCTACCACTGTCTGGGTTCTGTCTGGTCACGTCGCTCAGACAAGAAGCAGGTTGTTCAGCCAGTCACTGTTTTTGCAACAGTCGATCAGTTCAATGCAGTATCGCATCGGGTCATTGCAACAGTTCTCAAGTGGCCTTATCATCCTGCCTCAGATCGAGCAACTGTCGTCGAAAAATGGATTGACATTGCTCAGGTTGGAGAATTCCTAATAGGAATTTTATTTAAAACACCATTGTGGTCATTATGTAAATGAAAAATCTTGATTCATTCGCTACTGTAAAATGACTACTTGATATTTACTCGTGTAAGGAGTTGAGTACGGGCACGTTTGAGATGAGATGATACAGAGGGATACTACTATATCAGGTGGGAACAGAAGATAACAAATGTGGAGGTGCGTGTAAAAGTGGGAAACAGACAAAACAAACATCAAACAAATGATAATGGAAAGAAAACTAAACTTTTTCGGGCATATGTGCAGAATGCAAAACAACAGACTCATTCATCATTCATCAAACACACTATTTTTGGAATGACAGATGGGGCAGGAATTAGGGAAGACCGTGCAGGGAGTGGCTAGACGACATCACAAACTGGTGCGAGATGGAGATCCACATAATAAGCAGAATTGTGCAGGAAACAGACAAGTTCATTCATTCATTCATTCATTCATTCACACATTTCTATACCACCCCTTCAAGTCTCCTACTACTCAGAGGCGGTCCCAACTACAGCCCGGAGGTGTGTCGGAGTTTAGACGCCGAAGCGCAACGAGCAATTGTGAGTGAAGAACTTGCTCAAGGTCCTTACGCGGCGGGTGGGAATCTGCTACCTTTCGGTTGCAAGGCGGCGACCTTCACCACTACACTACCGTGCCCCTATATAGCATTATAGCACGCAATGAGTTCAGAGGATAGTTGTCGGGATTGGTCGATATTCATTCTGGATTTTTACTGATTCGGGAATGGTAATAATATTGGCCACAAGTTCCAAGGAGTGGCTGTCGATTATGGAAAGAGAAAGACAGATCGCGACGTTGAATTGGCTAGAGGGCTATTCATATCATTTTGGGCGCGCGCTGTGTACCAACGTGTAATATTAAAGAGAAGCTCAGTTTCTAGTAACCCTGCTTAATCTATTCATGACGCATCGCATACATTTGCATGTCATACATGTATAGTCTTACATGCAGTTATTGTACACTTTCTTGCATATGCACATCATTCTACATACTTGCAAAAATACATCAACACATACATGTACATCCATAGAGACACTTATAATGCAATTATTTTATTTATTAACATATTTCTATAGGCTACTGTCCCTTCAAGTCAGAGGCGTTCCCGATCACAGAGATATATATTGGAGTCAACACGCCGAAGTGCATCAAGCAATTGTGAGTGAAAACCTGCATAAGGTCCTTATGCGGTGGGTGGCTTTCGAACCTGCAACCCTTCAGTTTCAAGACGGTGACCTTCACCACGAAACTACCACTAGCCTACCACATACATGTATGTAAGTAAGTATGTATGTATGTAATGTATATATGTTGTATGTATGTATGTATGTATGTATGTATGTATGTATGTATGTATATAATTACATGCATACCTACATTACGTACATAGTATATACATACCCACACGCATACATAAGGACCATTAAGATGCAATAAAGGTTCATAGTATTTTTGCCTGCACCACGTAATCTATTATTTATCACAAGCCTTTGGCCAATTATTGACCACACAGGAGGTGCGCACTGCGCATACAACACAGCTTTAAGTTAGATTAGATTTCATGATATATTACACCGTCTATAGGTAATTATACTAATTATAATTATACTGATTATTCGCTTCCGTGTGTCACAAGATAATGATAGATTGTACGAGTTTGAATCTAAGTTAATTAGATAAAGATATGTGGCTATATCATCATAATAGTCCATCCTCCTCCTACTCTGTGTATTTGCCTGAAGGATCGCAATCGTTATTGCAGACTGCACTTTATGCAGCGCCACTCTACAGCTACAATCGAAGAAGAACACAAAGAGGCTTATTTGATGCAGCTGCTTTTTTCCTATACATACGTGGGTCACTCCCGAGTAACATCGCTATGCATTCATACAAACATAATGATCTATAGGTTCAACTGCGTGCATGCATATAATACATAATTGTAATTGTAATTTTCAATTTATAAAGCGCCACTCAGCGAAACCTCAACAGAGGCGCTTCCGACCAAGTCAGCTGAATGTAAACACTAACGAATAGCATAGTCTTCAGAGGTCAGCGAAATGCAGGAGGTGATGAGACAAGTTCTATGCATACATACATACATACATACATACATTACATACATACATTACACACATACATAAATATACATTACTTAGGTCATGAGGAAGACGATACGATCCTGAAAGTTCAACATATAGCAAAGCTTCGGGTTTGAGCCGTGGCAGATCGCATGTGATGAACAATAAAAGGTTTTGAGAGACAGGTTGCAAAGACCTGCCACCAAGCAGGAAAGAGACCGGGATGCAGCGATCCATGAGATAGCAAGGAGCTGAGCCGGCAATTTCGCATAATAAGAGAGGATCTTGAAGTGGATGCGCTGTTGACAGGAAACCAGCGCAGATTTCATTTGATTTTGAGTATCCCTAGAGTGGGATGAGATTCAGCTGAATCTAGGAATGCCCCGATATAACGGGCATCAGCATTCAAAACAGATCATACGTTTAAGTCTACTATACTGTATATTATACAATTACACACACATACAGTAGGCCTATACCTAAATGCATATACACTTGTAGGCTATGCATATAATGAAAACTACATAATATACATGCATTCGCTCACACATACATTAACCTATAT
>JAQFXW010004978.1:0-10697 GCA_034693945.1 Dendrobaena attemsi
ATGATATCGTAAAATCACGATTTGGATTCTTTAGAAATTTGAATACATAACGACTGATGAGATTAGAAATGCTGCTACTCAACTTATTCACACATAGGCCTACAATAATGACTTGGATGCATGCATTGCATTGAAAACAAATTGATTCAATTTGATGATCTAGCAAAGTCATTTGCTCATGAATTGACAAATGGAACGTCTCCAGAACTTTTTCTTTACTGGTTAATAACTTTTCGATAGTTGAGATAGCACCACGAATAGCCTATATCTTGTTTTGATGGTGGCTAACTGCAGTAGTGAACATTCATTTTCAAAACTCAAATTGATTAAAAACAGACTGAAAATGTCAATATCGGAAGACAGACGTGTTAGTCTAATATTTATGCGATGTATACATTTTCAACCTCACCTGACTCATATCACCGCACTACATAGTTAAACACAGATGTGCCAACGTTGTATATGCGGGGCGATTTTAAGAAAATTATCCCCCTTAAGTTGTTTATAATATTTCTGGCAAAAGTAGGAATGTATACATACAAGTCTACAGGATGGAAGACAATTCATATTTACATGTAACTGTCAAATTTCAACAAAATACATCAAACAGAACAGAAGTTATTCAACTTTTAGTGACATCACCCATTTTTGTATATTTCAAATAACGTTTAGCAGTTTCTTTTATAATATTTCTGCCAGAAGTTAATATTTTTTAATAACATTTCAAGGACTTAAAGGTAATTCATGTCTAAATATAAAGGCCAAATTCGACCAAAATATTTCAAACACAACAAAAGTTACAGCACATAATTTTATAATGATTGTTGTGTTACACTTTTTTGATTCGTCAGAATACTCCCGTATTCTGACGTGGGCTCGCTAAAAGTGCTGTAACTTTTGTTGTGTTTGAAATATTTTGATAGAATTTCACCATTCAATGTAGAAATAAATTACCTTTAATCGTGCAAAATTTCATTAAAAGAATTTTACTTTTGTTGAAAAGTTATCAAAAAAACTGTTTAATGTTATCTGAAATATCAAAAAACAGTGGGTGAAGTAACTAAAAGTTGAATGACTTTTGTTCTGTTTGAAATATTTTTGTAAAATTTGACATTTGTATTTAAATGTGAGTTGCCTTATTATATTTGCAAATACCTACTTTTGACCGAAATATTGACAAAAACGACTTTTTAAATCATCTTGTATATAAAAAATTGGTACATCTGTGTTTACCAAGGTAGTGCGATGATATGAGTCAGGCGAGGTGGAAAATTTATATATCGTATAAAATTTCAGCCATTTTTCCACCTAAATACCAAAATTTATTAAAATTGGTTGAAGTTTGACGAAATTCTGACAGAAACAGTTTTGCACAGTTTTTTTTAGACATGGTGAATAAAGCATCCCCTGTAGGCTTCTGTCAAGCATGATGAAGCATTTTTTTACCATGAATAACTCTATTATTGTTAAACTATAAAGGTGACTAAATGAGTCTTTAAAACTGGATAATAAATTCATGACCAGTACATGAAAAGAGAAAAAAGGTCCCCCACAGTTTCACTTCACAGGGCCACCACATTTATTAATTCGGCCCTTTTATTTTGTTTAGAATAATACAAACAGCCATGACAGCTTAATCAAATATGAAATATCTCACAAAAGACTGACAAAGAAGTAGACTCACTCTTGTTTTTTGCACATACTGCACATAGTTTCATTCTGCTTGCTGTTGTGCACAGAACATTTTTTGCAGACATTGTATTTACAGGACACGCATTGAACTTTTGGATTGAAGAACATGTAGAATTGAGCAAAACATCGAACACAACAGTTCTCGTTAAACGTACGTCCTTTTGACAGGATCTCCGATCGCAGCTTCTCCTCTTTTATTTCAGCTTGAAGTTCCCTTAATAGCAAAATATATATCAATTAACTATTTAATTGCTCACCAAAATATGACACATGTCTCAATTAGTCATAAGTCTCAATCAAGACTGGCACCAAATTTGGACATCCTTGAAGGTCACGAACAGTTGAAGATTACAGTCAAGGATGGTCTACAATCTAAAGCATCTCAACATGAAGCAGAACCTATCTCTGTAGTGGTTCCTCTGCATCTGGGCTTCAATCGCTTCTGAAGACCCACTTCTGTTTGCAGTAGTGATACAGCTTTTCCGGAAAAGTATTATTCGGAAAATTTCGGAAAATATATTTAACTCCTAATGTCACATTTTCAGTATTGAATCACACTAGAAATTTCTTATTTATATTTTCTTGTTACAAATTCCAGATTTTATTTATAACATTTCTGTCATATTAACAATTTTAGTATTGAACCATACAAGAAGTTTTTTGTAATATTTCTTTCAATGTTGGCAATATTTAAGTAAGAGAATAAAATATTCATCAAAATAAACGTTAAACACTGATAGATACAGTTTAATATGCTGTTAGTGTGATAAAATATAGGCCATAAACTTTGCATCTCCTAAGCAGGCTTAAAATGACCTCACTGAAGACACATGCTTTGGAATTCTCAGTAAATCAACTTCCAAATCTTCACTTTGAGTCCCTTGATGGGTGGACAATACATTAAGAATAGGTTGAGATCAGAAACTGAAACTTTTAACATCTAATGCACTGACCAAGTGAAGCCAGCTACTGTGTACATGAAAGTAAATGCATGTCTCAGGCTGTTGTCTATGCATTGACTGGAATATGCAACAATTTACAACATGTCTCTTGGGAGAATTCCAATGTAGTGTAAACACGCAACATGTCCCAGAGTTCTCGAAAGTGTACATATAAAACATATCTCTTGGGAGTCTTGTTGTAAAATATATTATAGTGTAAATGTGCCAAATTTCTCTTACGCCTAAGAATCTTCTCTCATGTTGTCTAAATATACAATATGTCTCTCAGTAGTGAGCATTGTTACTCATACAACATGTCTCTCGGTAGTTACTCTCGTGTTGTGTAAATATACAACATGTTTCTTGGAAGTTTTCTCTTTTAAAACAAATAATTAGGTATATAGATAACCATGCTCTCAAGACCTTGTAAACAACTACTGCATAACAACAAGAACTGCATAGAAAGTGCAAAATGAGTGACTTCAACACACCCACACATACGCCCACGCACTACATTGAATATGTATAGAAATCTGTATGCACATGCTAAATATGCTATACAATATAAGATATTTATAAGACTGATGACTCTATACTAAAATTTTATTGGGTTGAAGGCTGTGCTTAAAGTGTCCATTTTAAGCATCATAAAGCAAACTTAAGAATCTCATCAGGTCTCACTCAACAGACGCTCTTCATGCATTGATTAGAACTTGCTCTGACTGATAGAATGTACAAGGTAAGGAGGACACACAAATGTCTATCATGAACACAGCAACAAAATAACAAAGACACAAGCCGTTGCTACAACAGTCGTCATGAAACAAGCGAGGATTGAGGGCTTTATGCCTCAATTTACGAATCCAGAAGCAATATATTTCTCGTAATGCATTATTCACTACATCCAAGTAGTGACGTCACTAGGGGATGTGAGCTACATGCCGCATCGGGTGACACCCGTCCGAGAAGTGACACCAAAATAATGAAAAAAATCTTGAAGACTCTGTAGCTACATATAGAAAAGTTGAGTTTGGTACGAGCCACATGTTAGAATACTCTAATCAAAAGCCAACAATAAGTAACAGCCATGTTTAAGGCTGTTCAGGTGTATAGTCTGATATCTGTCACTGAAGAAGAGTTAAAGGTAATCACTGTCCATTGTGGGGCACGGTAGTGTAGTGGTAAAGGTCGCCGCCTTGCAACTGAAGAGTTGCGGGTTCGAATCCCACCCGCCGCGTAAGGACCTTGAGCAAGTCCTTCACTCACAATTGCTCGTGGCGCTTCGGCGTGTAAACTCTGACACACCTCCGGGCTGTAGTCGAGACCGCTTCTGAGTAGTAGGAGACTTCAAGGGGCGGTATAGATAATGTGTGAATAAATAAATAAATAAAAAATTGCAAATTGACCAGTTTCTATTCTGTATTTTAAGGGTAAACTTTTGATAGAAATATCAAGGCTGATAAGGCATCTAAAAAGGTAGATTAATCTGAAGAAAATAACTTTTGATGTTTTGAAATTCACATTGTCTTGTATGGTATTGCATTTGAAGTTGTTTAAAGTGCAGCATGTACCCTTGAGAAGTTCTCTCTGTGAAAAGACGCCAAGAGAAACGACAGGTGTTAAGATCCGAGAAAGATGATGAAGCACTTCCATAGAAGCAGTAAAGTGGAGATAAGAATAGTGCACTCCAAAGAGAGGAATCTATGCTGATAAAGAATCAAGGAACAGAGGTCAAGGGAGTGACATGAAGGAAAAAGTCGAAGTGAGGTGACAGAGTAAGCCTATCGGTCTACTGAGATTCCCAATTAGATACTTTAGAGTAAGACCAGATGGGATTTAGACAAAAGAACAGGAACTTTGACTTGAATACGGACTGTGAAGCACTTTAGACTAACTAGGGCCTCATGAGTCTCCTAAGCTAACATTATTTCCAACGATCTCTGCATCTTCAGGTGAGTGAAGTTATTCAAACTAAAACTTATTAAGTACTGTTTGCGATCAGGTGATTGCAAGCAATTAAATGAATTATGATTTTAAATCAAAGTTCTGAAAAGCTTGTATACTGTTTCTTGCATTATTTCATCTATGGGCGTAAATTCCTAGTTGTTTATGTCACTGCTGTTACCATAACATTCATTGATTAGGATTGACTAGTAAAAATAGTATAAAAGCACAACTAATGATTCTGTATGGTCTGGTAAGAGAGAGGCTCGAGGTCCATAGGGTGGCATCACTAGTTACCGCACTGGGTGACACAACCCTAGTGACGCCACTGCATCCAAGCTATCACCCCAAAGCCAAATGTTGACAGCAAGTGTGCTACTTTGGGCACCCCATGCAATATTTGCTATGCCAGTCCTTCATGCACAACTGCTAAGCACCATGACATTAAGATATGCATGTGACTGTGCGTGCAAGAGCATGTGCATGCAATCCCCTGTATGTGAATTGCATGCATCAGTAATGTGTGAGTGTTGTTCTTAGCTCACAACCTGTGGGTGGTTCAGGGTCATCATGAGCCTCATGCACAGCAACCAAGATTTAAAATGCATATGTTTTAAAATAAAAGGCATATAAACAGATAAATTTTGTGAATTCCAACAAAAAAGTCAACTTAATAATATTTTCTCATTTCCATGAAGTAGCGAGAAATAGAAGGATTTACGAAAATTCAAACTAATTAAATTTTAGTTACATAAGTTTTACAAATTTCTTGGGCTGCATGGTAACCTTAAGAGTACCAGACACTTATTTCTGTGGTGGCCGTGGCCGAGAAAGTATTTATGAGTGGTCCCTGAATCTTGAAAGGTTGAGAACTTCTGATACAGCACATCTGGCCTGTACTTCAGCAATTACTTTTTGATGAGTCATTATTTCTAATAATATAATAAATAATAGTTCATGTAATAATAATGATGATATTCACTGCATTATCAATAGCAATAGTAGAAACTTATGCAGATTTGTAAAGAATGATATTAAAAAATAAAAGCAATTAAAAGCAATTGACAAAATTAATTGCAGAACAATATCAAATGTGCTTCATTTATAATCAGTTACAAGTCCTCAAAACGACAACCTAGGTCATTATGCAATATTAATAGGTCTGTCACACTGCTTGGTCCGCCAAGAAATGTAAACACTGCCCATCACTAAACAACAGCTTTATCAACACTTATCAGTCCGCATATGTGCAAAAGTTCATCATTAAGAATACATTGCATGATCTGATATCACAAACAAGCAAAGTTCAAGTGCACTTGGATGGTTACGAAAAGGTAATGCTTTAAGAGACCCATGCAAAGTCCTTTCAAGTCAAGGATATATACAGCGTACTCTTGACGTGAACATATGGATGGCGTAAAGACAAACGATAGATACTCGTGTAAACAAGAACAGTTGCATGCCTCATTTACTGCAACTTCATTAATCCAGTATTTTGTCGATTATTTTATAACATGCTTAGAAATGCTTCAAGATAAGTCATGAATAGAAACTCAAGTAATGGATAAGAAACTTAATATGCTTCATTTATCATTACAATTCATTCCATATTTTGCCTTCCTATTCATGCGAAACAAACACTTTCGATAACAAAAGCTGAGAGTTTCAATAGCAATAATAGCCCCTCCACATTCGTATTACATACATCAACGGTTCTCAACCATTTTTTACTTAAGGACTACTTTGAAAGTTTTCTCTCGTGTCGCGGACCACCGCACAAATTTCGACCTGCAAACCTTCAAATTCCTAAAAAAAGTTGATGACTTTTTTAGAGAACACGGACAAAAAGTCGGGACATTTTATCAGATTATTCACGTTTTCTGTTAAACGTATCTATATTTATAATCTATACATTTACATGAAGAACATTACATTTCAAAATTCACAAAATTTAAAAAAATATTGCAATTAACAAAAAATTAAATTCTAGGACCTCCTCTTGGACCACCAGGCAGATGGTCAGAGACTACCAGTGGTCCGTGGAGAACAGGTTGAGAACCGTTGACATACATTATACATCCACATGTATAAATGCAGATACAAGCACATCCAAAGCACAGTTACAGGTAGTTTGGTCTGGGTATTTTTAAGGCCTCAGAGCAATAGTTTTAAAGAGATGGCGACATGTAATAACATCAGCAATGACTTGCACCTGCCACAGTCTGGTGTAGGTATATGCATCCAAATGATGTGTACTGTCATTTTCATGAGAATGGCATTAAATGAAATTTAATTAAATCAGAGCAATTTATTCAAAAATGAATTACTGGTAACTCAAAGTTAATCAAAAGGCAGCGGATAATTAATGAGTGCTGATCAGAATAAGATGACAATGGCGGCACAACCATAAGTTATGGCAGATCATTGTACCTGCTTATTTTAATCTTGCCCTGCCTCACGACCTAACTAAATTTCTTTGGAATTTTTATTATCTAAACATTTAAAGTAAAAATCATGAAAGCTGCCTATACTGCCTTCACAATGACATTTTAGCGTTTTATCTAATCTTATATGCTGCTCCTCTCCTCCCGGTTGCTTTTGTTCCTTTTAAATGTCAATGTGCTATGAGGAAGCACACTTGAAACTACTGCTCAGTCTCATCTGCATCTAAAACTGTGTTTTGGTCAGGATTCCTGGCAGAACCTCTGTTACCCAACATTCAGCTCCAAAATCCTCAGCTTCCTGTCATTTGTCATACTACCTTTTGAACAGACCACTTATATAATGATTACTGTATTGTTTCATAAATGCTATATTTTATGATGTTCCCAAACTGTTCCTCTTGTTTTCTCATGAGTGCACAGGTTCTGACAAGTCGCTATAACTACACTTTTGTCTTCTCTCCCAGATCTTCTGCCAACCAGATTCTGGACTTCGTACAGCATCTTTAGACTACCCATCTTACAGTGATGGCACCAGCTATACAATTCAAGCAGGTCGCATCAGGGTCATTGGAGTTATTTAGGTCGATGAATATTCAAGCATGCCAATTGTGGATTTCACAGAATAGATGCTGCATAAATTCTTGAATGAATGAATGGCTGAACAGAATCACAAGTCTCAGGAATAACAATGTCTGAGAAAACGATGCAGGTCAACTTTCTGAGAAATTTGTGGTAAACAAAGTCCATAGCAGAAAGTATTTTGCATAATACGAGTCCAGGACACCAAAAGAGAAATTGAATAGAACTTCATACTTTTCCATCCTTGACATGGCAAATACAGTCGGTTAAACCAGCAAAAGAAAGAGTCAACTGATGTGACTAAGTGTTTTAGTTATCTGGTTTCTTTGTATCGCGATGTTGCAGATAGCAGAATTGAACAATGAACATCAAGTCAAATAATAGAGCTTTTGTTTAAACTGGAAGGCTATTTATTAGTAGACGAGAAAGGCATCAGAGCAAATTAAAGACTAAAGGCCTATTGACAAAAAATGTCATGATTTCTATAATGTTTGTGTAGGCAGACTTGCATGATATGAAGTCCAAAACATTGAAAAATAGATGGCTGCAATGAAATTGTTTGATTACTTTACATTCGTTTATATTAAATATAATTCTTAATAAAAGATGACAATAATGGAAATTGACTTGAAAGAACGTGTTTGTTCTTTTGCTTAACCAAATCAGGGAGAACAAAATTGCTTATAATGGAAGCAACTGCGACTCCAGTCTCCTACACATGACATGGATTGCAAGTATGGCTGGATTCGGTTCCAGAATTAAGGTACAATTCGTTAAAGTGGATTGGCCAGCCAATATAACTTCAGCTGAATACCGTAGTTACTGGTGCTGAATAAGCTGCATAATAGTTTGATTCAGTAGGAAGAATAATTGACTTGCTTCTGAGGTGGCAGTGTGTATTTCTTAAGACACTAAATATAGCACCTTTTATTAACCTCACACAAAAGCCTATCTAATCAACACAAAGAAAGCGTTTTAGGACTTTGGATGCACCGAAATGTTTATTAAGCATAATTTACTAATAGGAACAGCAATAGCACATGAAGAATAACTGAACATAAATCTGATGTCTAAGCCAATCTGCTGAGTTTCTGGATGGCAAGAAATAGTTTAAGTTCATTTGTAACAAAACTACAGAAGTTGCCTTAATAGGTGAGAAAAGGTACTACATATTATACACAGTGTATGTGTGTGTGGCTACAACATATGTCCTTGAAAATAGTGCTACAATCATTTATACATCAACCTTGACTTGACCCGATTTTCAAACCAGGCTAAAAGCTGATCCAACATTCTCCTAGAAGATTCCTTTGAGCACCAAAAATACGCTAATCTCGCTTTGTGCAAATGTTGCAAATTAGGACATATTTTAATCAATCAATTTTGTTTATTGGCACTGCAAGCTGACAAAGCGCAACTTGCTGGCAAATAAACATATTACATTACTAGACACATGAAATTATTCTTCGATGGAACTTACTCGAGTCTGTCCTTTTCCTGTTGTCGGAGACTGAAATCCCTCTGAATAACGGACAGAATCTGCTGACATTCCTCTTCTGACAAATGACTCAAGTTCACCTGGCTATCCATTGTCAGATCAACTGATGAACATGAATTCACGCCAGAACCAATATCGACTCAGCCGGATGAATTATGGAGAAAAAGTTCAAATATGACTCACAAAACTCTACAAAAAATTGAAAGATTAGTCTCTAAAGTGTGTGGACAATTATTTAAAATTATCTCTTAGCCAGGATAAACAGTCTGAAACAAAAATTGTTTTATCAAGTGATAGATTCCGGTCAGCTATTCAGTAATTCTGACAACATTTACTGTAAATGGTATTTCAAGTAATCAGCTGATGAGAGTCTACTTAAAATACCAAGAAGTTCACGTCGATACAGTACTTCATAGAATATAGAATAGACAATAGGTACCTGCTGATAGCTAACTACAGAATGTCAGGATGTTCGAAACAATTAAGATCTCTAACAGAACGCCAACAGAATCGATGGCCATTGAAGACCCCTTCAACAAACACTCTTATCATCTACACTCGCTTCAATAAACGACTGAGGAAAATCAATCAGCTGGACTTACGTACAGGACGATAATTATATTCACGGTGCATGTATATATATATATAATATATCATATAGGCCTATAAGTATGTACATATTGCATATATAATATATATATAACTGAAATTGAAAAGTTCATAAGCAATAAACTGAGATCGAGCTCTGAACTATTGCATATATATATCATAATAGGCCTACTTATGCACAGCACTTGAAGCTAGAATGCGCTGGCCATGCAGACGATCTCAGCTTTGAAATCACCTAAGCAATAAACATGAAAAATTTCCGATACGCCCACATGCTACACCTGGACATAGGGAGTCTTCTGCGTCCATGCCACAGGCATTCAGGCAACCTCGAAATAGCCTATTACATTATTAATCACTTATAATAAAGGACTAAAGGCAGAGAAATGTTTATCTACACTAGGCCTACAGTATTTCTGGTAAAGTTAATCCTCTTCAGACAAGGAAAGAAGACAATCTTAATTTTAGATATTTATATCTATTGCAATAATAAAAAAAACATCAAACTAAGTTTATTACCATAGCCTTAGTGAGATTTTAAATATTATTAGGCTATTAGTTTTGGCCTTAGGCCCCTATGTAAATATGTAGCTTCCAAAGGCAGACGGACACAGGGCGGCAGAGCGAAGGCGATACCATCTGTTTGGAATGCACTTCCACTTGATCTCTGCAAGTTCATTCATAACATTACATAACATGGGTGTTAAGTGATTCAGAAGACATATAGTCTGTGTTAAAACCACTGCAATCTAACCAGGAATGCCTAATAGCCTAATTTTCATAGTTTCACCTTAAACGCTGTGATAGTACCCACTGAAACCATACTATCATTTAGACCATTCCACATGTCCACAACTCTGCCACTGAAAAACCTCTGCCCTATTGTTCCTCTGCTCTTCTTAAAGAGTTTATACCTGTGCCCCCTAGTTGCTTTGTTCGGTGCTAATTCGAAAAACCTCTCCCATGGTAGGGCTTCCTTTCCAGTAATAA
>JAQFXW010004979.1:0-10696 GCA_034693945.1 Dendrobaena attemsi
TTTTGAGGGGAGAAATGGAAAGTCATGAGTTTTTGAGCCCGGCTGCTTGGGGGGATAGAAGCCCCTGATTAGGTCTATGATATTAGATCTATGATTAGATCTATGATTAGGTCTATGATTAGGTCTATGATTAGGTCTATGATTAGGTCTAGTAGTAGGCCTATAGCACGAATGAATGATTGATAATAGGTTATTGCGGAAATTGAATTTAATCGCTGGATTAGAGATCCTTCCATGAGGCCTTTAGGAGTATTATACATGTACCGGTAGGCTAGTATCGGTCTGCATCTCAATTTGCAATGCAGCCTAACGAATGAAGTCGACCCGGAAGCTGAGTGGGTGACCCTCTGAACCGAGGCCTGGGCTGTGAGCTCTTCGACGAGTCTTTGTGTCACGGCGTGTAATCAAAGCCCTAGACATGGAGTGTTTTGGGTGTTTAAACACCCCCCACCCCCACCCCCGACCCTCTGACATGAAAAATGCGATGTGAGAGTTCGCTTTTAGTCTGAAACGGTAGGAAAATACGAGTTTTGTGCGTAAATTTTATACCCCCCGAAATGAAAGAATGTAACAGAAATTTTTTTAGGACGTAGAAAACACCCCCTCGAAACAAAATCCTAGTTACGTGTGTAGCCTAATCCATTCAATTCAATCACGCCATCTGTCGACGAGACTCCGATGTATGACATGACATTTTGTAATGTCTGCGAGGATCTGTCTCTGCTGGTGAATTCCACCTTAAGCAATACAAAGTGTGCTCTGAGTTGCAAACAGACTGATTTTTATTTTTACTTAATGACATTTTAAACATCACTGTTACATCAGATAATGATTACAAGCCTGCAGCCAAGAACGCCGCTGAGTAGATATCTTTATGGGGCACTAAACACAGGAACGTCTGTTCCCCCCCCCCGCCGAAATCATGGGGGGGGGGAGAGAAAATACATCTATTTCCCAGGAAAGAACTGATTACCTTTTTTTAGGCATTACTTCTATTTATATAAGAAGTACCGACCTTCCCCTAAACCCATTTTTCCTCCTAAATTTCATAAAATAATAATCTCCACTTTTGAATGGAGCATTTGCTCTGGAGAAGGCTTCTAGGCTAATGGTAAATAGAGTAGATCGAAGCAGAGGCTGCTATCCCCCTCAAGCAGCCGAGCTCAAAACTCATGACTTTCCATTTTCCCCCCTCAAAAATACTCTTCCATTCCATTTGGCCAGTTTCCCCCCTCTGTTTATGAAATTTGTACATTATGAAATGTTCCCCTCCCCTGTTTTCCACTGGGCGCGCTTGTGCCCGCTGGGTATATAGGGATAGAAGCCCCTGGATCGACGCCTCTGACTATACATGTAGTTTAAGTTTTGTGGGCAACGAAAAGTCTCTCTAACGACCCCGAAGAAATTTCCTGGCTGCGCCACTGGTTTCAGAGGCTGAGACAATAGATGATGAAGGGGAGCGTTGAGACATCATCCGCCGTCTGCTGGACATGTGGTCTCGGCATCTGTCTGGTCCTGCTGCTGCTGACGATGACCGCATCAGCTCAGGACCTGGCCAATCTTCAGGAGCTGCAGGAGCTGATGATGAGCGGTGAGAGGGGCGTGGCCGGTGGGTCGTTCCGGTCCGTCGACGTACCCAAGAGACCGGAACAGTTCCGCAACGCCAGACAGCTCAACGAATACCTCGAGGAACTCAAACAGTTCTATACGATCATCGGTCGACCAAGGTATACAAGCTTAGGGCTTAGGTTACAATGTCCTTATTAATATTGCACTTTAATTCGTTTCATCAAAGTTAATAATAATACTTATTCATCCATTCGTAGATTTCTCGGCTATAGCGCTTCTGTGAGCGTCGTAATTAACAATTTGTCCATTTTTTAAAACCTAAACTAGTTGAGCGCTGTCTGTCAGCTTGTGTTATAGGCTTACTAAGCGAAAGCAGTGGCGTAGACAGGAATGTATGATGGGGGGGATTGAGTGGGTTTGGACGAAAGCCTGCTGCAGGGCAAATTTAAGGGTAACCATAATGTGTGCCGTGTGGGGTCTAGAATCACTGAAGTAACAACTGTTTTTGTTTTTGTAATGGCCCAATGGGGGGAGGGTTTATCCCCCCCCAACCCCCCCCTTGCCTACGTCACTGAGCGAAAGTACAATCATTCAACACAATCGTCATCAAATATCGTAATCAAATCATGCATTGCTTCATTCGAAAGGTTATGCATCATTAAATTTTCTTTAAGGAAGCTCTATGTATGTATGTATGAGTGTAGTTCTATACCGCCTCTCACAGTTCACTACTATTCAGAGGCGGTCCCGACTACAGCCCGAGGGTGCGTCGGAGTTTTACACGCCGAAGCGCTTGAGCAATTGTGAGTGAAGGACTTGCTAAATGTCCTTACGCGGTGAGTGGGATTCGAACCCACAACCTTTCGGTTGCGAGGCGGCGACCTTCACCACTACACTACCGCGTCCCATAATCTCTAACCTTATAATATTATTATTATACTTAGAGGTGTTACCGGCCTAAAACACACGGGCCGACTATAGTAGGCCTAATTGGGTCAAGATTTTTACTTTATAACAGAGTCCAGACTATACTTTCAAGTGTGTCTCTGGACTGTTTTACTTGTAGGTTTGGTCGCAGTACTGGCATTCGTAATGATCATCGAAAGGAGTAGTAGACGGTCTTGACTAATCCTGGCACGCGGAGAAACTCTGAACTCTGGGTTTAAGCCTGAACCTCAAAACTCTGATGCGTTTGAAGATTTGCGATTTATACCAAGTTCTTAGATTTTACTACAGATGTTCGACATTGTGAAATAAAACGTTCGAATTAAAATACGCTGACCCCTTAACAAATTAGATTTCGTTTGTCCTGGACCTATAGGCCTAATATTCAAAGAAACGTTGGGTTTGGGGAAGCCTAATTGGGTAGGCCCTACTTGTGAGTGGGTTCCGGATTCCAGAAGTAGATTTTGCAGTGATGCAGTCGTATTCTATAGAGGTCTAACTTGTTTTACACAGACATCATACAACTTTAATCTAAGTCTTATAATTGTAATAACCGATACCTACAGAGAGAGAGACGGACTGACAGAGAGACACACAGACTGAGAAGATATTGAAAGTCGGTTTCTCTCTGTTTTCTGTTCGGAAGCAGGTGACGTTGGACGGAGGAGAATAGATGGCAAAATTGCAATAACATTAGGTAGATACAATTTCTAATAAATATTAAGAAAAATATGATTAGAAGATATATGTAGCTCCCTATACCTGCATACTTGCTCTGCATGTTCTTGTCTTTGGAAGTAAAAGCCATCATCCATTTGAAACGTTTGAGACTTGGGTTGAAACTGGGTTCTCCGGACCTTATCACTTCTTTTCTTTTTGTAATCGTAATCGTAATCCTAAACTCGACACTTCTAAAGCGCTCTGTGAAGCTAAGCGCCGAGCACCAGCTAATTCACGAGCGCTGCTTAAAGTCAAGAGAGTAGTCAATGAGAAAAGTCTGTGGTGGTCCGAGGTCGAGTTCCAGGAGGTCAGGGCAGGGGTACATGTTAATATTATATGCCTAATTATGTCGCCAAATGACTGCTAAGCGAATGCTTCCGGACATTAGATGACATCAATGCTTGAATGTCGTGACTCATTCTGTGCTTGGTGACTGAAGTCCACCTCAGGACACTTTCAATATGATGTAAGTAAGTAAGTTAGTCTTCAATATACAGTCAAAACTCCTAATAGCCGAACCATTTAAAATTGTAATAAACTATCGAACTAATAAGCCAAACTGTTCAGTTTTGTTTCATCATTAATTTTCATTCAGGCCCCTAATTATTTTTTCTTACAGAAACATCAGATTGTGATCATCAGCCACTTCATAATGAGACAAGATGTCCCATCGACCCTACAGATAGGGCGACGTGGCGCAAGTGTTAGAGTCGCCGCCTCGCGTTCGAAAGGTGGCGGGTTCGATTCCCACCCAAGCCGCTGCGTAGGGACCTTGGGCAAGTCCTTCACTCACAACTGCTCGTTGCGCTTCGGCGTGTTAACTCTGACACACCTGCGGCTGTAGTCGGGACCACCTCTGAGTAGTAGTTGTGGGCTTTAATAGGCGGTATAGAAATACACACATACATACATACATACAGTGAGGCTGAGGAATTGATGGTGCTAGCACTTTATGCCTCTCAGACTAGCTGAAAGAACTGATAGATTTTGTAATGTCAGTTCTTATTAACACGTGGGAACACTTGCGAAGAGTAGTGCTTATGTCAGGTTATGATTACTATTTATTTGCATTGTCCGAAGACTCCAGGTCGCATTGACTAAAGTATAGACACATGGCAACTGCTCTCGTAGAACCGATGGCCTACACTTATCTGTTGCATGGCTTGGTCGGCCTAAATCTAACCTAATCCAATAACTTCTGCACTTGTTTTTGTAATTGACATTTATACACATGATGTCCATAAAAAACCGACACGTTCTCTAATAATTAGTAAAAAATTTATCAATATAATTACGTCAAAATCGTTTTTGCCCTGACGTAAATGATCTAATTCTGATTGAAAGATTAACGTTTTTGTCATACAGTAATGACATCATTTGAAGTCATTTGTATAAACATTAATGTATTTATTTCTTGTGCAGTTATCAGCCTACAGCTAAAAGACAATCTTGTTAAACAATTTGCCTAATTACGTTTCTTGTGCCATAGTGTTAGCTTTTATTGCTAATTTTATGACAACTAAATTGTATTCTTGACTGAATATCATTTTCTAAACAATGTTTTTATATTTTGATTTAATTGCAATTTATACGGTTACTATTTGCATTTTAATATACGACTTAGTTTTTTATTGGACCTTTCATAACTTATTGATTTTGCTGATAATTATGTCAAGACATAATCGTTTTTGGAATGTTAAATAGCGATGAATATTTACTGGTAATTTTCCCGTCGTCACAATGGTCGCTGACCCTGGTCACCGTGTACTCGTGTAGTATTGGCCAAAGAGCAAACAGATCGGAAATGCTGAATAATTTATATAGCACTGTAAGGCTTTGGTACTGAAAGTATAGTGAGGACCTTCAATCCAGGGACGGACGAGTTCAGAATCCGATAGGTCCTGGGAAAACACCCACACCGAAGCGCCACGAGCAATTGTGAGTGAAGAACTTGCTGAAGGTGGGATTCGAACCCTCAACCCTTCGGTTGCAAGGCGGCGACCTTCACCACTACACTACCGCGCCCCACAAAATGCGGCATTGTGTCCGGGGAAGACACAACGCTATTGCTTAAGCCAATGGCATCACGTGCAAGGTTGCATGCATTTTGAGAGGTTCTCGACCACGACCGCGCTTTAGCATTGCGTCCGAGGGGGGCTCAACGTTAAGGTTTTTTTCCAATGGCATGATAGCGATGGGTTAGTCTGTCACGACCGCGCGAGTTACGATTAGCATTGCGCCCGGCTGGGGCCCAAAGTTGCGCCGTCTAGCCAATGTCGTGATAGGTTGATGGTATCAGCAAGGCGGGAAGTTTTAGCATTGCGTCTGAGGGGGGCCTAAATTAAGTCCGCGCTTTAGCATTGCGCCCGGGTAGGACCTTTGCTTGGTTTTGTATTTAAGCCTGTTTATTTGTGTTGAAGGCAGACTCGAACTGATTTAAGGGCTGGGGCAGTGTTTGCCTTCGCAACGTTACATGCGATAGCCTAGTTCGACGAGTTAGACTCGAACTGATTTAGGCAGCCAAGGACCACGTTTCGGTCGGGCAGAAGTTGTGCCTAAGTTCGACGAATTTGATAACGATTTGTAATAAAGAGGTGATTGATCGTGTGGAAGAAGGCATCAATTAGTACTAAAAGTATAGTGCTACTGGTCTCAGCTGTGATGCTGGAATGAAAGCAGTATTAGAACTGCGTACAAGTGGTGTTTGTCTAGTAAAACCTTTAATCTGTTTACAGCTATTCTAAGTGTTTTCTACAGTATAGTCAGATTAGATGACGACCCTTGCAGGCCGGTTTGACATTTGCAATTCAGTTCAGACGAATTGAATCAAATCGGCTATTTGTATTACAGCTGCATCTTATTAAGGGTAATGTTATGCAGAAGAGCAGAAGCCTTCTACATTTGACTTAAACCTTGAATTCATATTGCTCTTGGTCTAGAATCATTTAAGCAGAATTTGCGCATTGCAAGTTGAATTAATTGCAGGTCTTTCGCTCCGTTTTGGCAAGTGATGAAGACACTGGCTGAGAAGCTATCGAGCGTCCACCAACAGCTGTCAATGTCATGGCAAGAACTCATGAAGGAGGTCCATAAGTACAACCTGGAGCAACAGAAAAGACATAGAGAAGTCAGCCAAAATCACGAATGCCATTCTTTTAAGAAACAAACAGCGTCACTGTTCACCATTGCTCCAAGACCTAAAATCATTATTTTAGGTATTGGAGCAATGGTGAAACAGTGACGCTGTTTGTTTCTTATGGTTCTTCATTATTTCTGGAGCTAAAAGAAGACTTGTTCAGTTTCTCTGTTATACTAATACCAAAAGAACACTTGTTCTGCTTTCCGTTCTTAGATGTAAAGAACACTTGTTCTGCTTCTCTGTTGTGAAAAGAACCAAAAGAACACTTGTTCAGCGTTTCTGTTCTTCTAAATACCGCAATTTTGAGCACTATTCTGTTTTTTCATTCTTCTAACGATCAAAAGAATACTCCATTTGTTTCTTTATTTTAGAACATAAGAACCAACTCTTGTTCTATTTCTTGTTGACACTAAAGATATGTCTACTATTTTAATCATCTTGATATAAAATATCTTTTGTAGATATATAAATATTTATTTTTATTTATTTATTCACACAATTCTATACCGCCCCTTCAAGTCTCCTACTACTCAGAAGCGGTCCCGACCACAGCCCGGAGGTGTTGGAGTTTACACGCAAGCGCCACGAGCAATTGTGAGTGAAGGACTTGCTCAAGGTCCTTACGCGGCGTGTGGGATTCGAACCCGAAACCCTTCGGTTGCAAGGCGGCGACCTTCACCACTACACTACTGCACCCCACAATAAACATATATTATATATGTAATTAATAATTATTTATGTAGACAATGATATTTATTCAGTTCTTTGTTTTAACTTGTAGGTAAAGGATCAAGAGGCAAGCACACTAGAGGCTGTCCAAGCTCTGCAACAGACCATATCATCACTGCATAAGGTATCTAGAGTTTGGAGGCAACCTAGGCCCTAAGTAGCTGTGCAGCTCTTGTTTACTTGACTCAATGGCGATTCCTCAACATTGAGGGATCTTTCTTAATCTTACAACTTGTCTTGGAACTTGTTGCCAACTTGAAAATCGACGGAAGACCGATTTGGTACCAGATGACCTGGCATTCTATGGCAAGATGCTCGCCCTTGTTATACTGTAGAGTCTGACTCCATTGACTCACGCTTTCGACTTGGTTGAGTCTTTCAGAATCAAATTCGAAACTTAATTTTCTAAAGACGTTTTATTAGGCTTTAGATCAGTGGCTATTTTTGGCGATGTTTGTGATGTATGTGAAGCCCTCCTTGTAAAGGCAAGACAAGGCTGTGCTATCGACTGATGATAATGACAGTAATAATGATATAATGACTGTTCACATCAAATGGTGAGACCACATTGACATTGTTGCAACTGAGGTAAATTGCTTATGTGTGGTATTTGCCTTCAAGTTTGATGGGACCAGATGCGGTGGTTGGACTTTCTGAGGCACATTATCTTAATTATGATTGCAATTAACAATACTGTATAATGTGCCGTCGGTTTATGCTTGTTTATTGGAGGCCAGAAGTTTGGAAGTCAGTAATTATGATTACGTGGCTTTGAAGATGAGTAAGTTGCAGTGATCACTGACTGATCAGTTAATGGTAGTTATAATAATAACAAGGACAATTTATAGGGTGCCTTAACACAGCCTTGCAATTACAAGGCTGCCTCCTTATATGGGGTGGGTCTGGATATGAAAGACTCCATTAAGTTCAGGTGATTCAGCTCATGAGTTGTAATCGAGACTGTTTTAAGGATTGCGCCTTTGCTCATTTTAATGTTGTACAAGTATATGAAGGCATTGCTACTTATAACATTGGCGATGCCTCATTTGTTAATGGTTCCATGTAACTATGGAAAGAATAAGCAGTACTTAGCAGGATGTTATGGTGATACTGCTTGGTGATTGGGATGATGTAGGTGATAAAGATCTGGTGATGATAGATTTATAGGTGGTCTCGGATTAGCTTCATCTTTAATCTGTGCCACTCTACTTCTACTGCACCAGAGGATGACGCTCTCTCTTCTCTACTCTGTGGGAGGCGTGCTGATTGTCCGCTTTTGACCACACAGACTATACACAAACGTACCTTTTCGATCATTGGTCCCTCGTTTTGCAATATTGCTCCTTTGCAGCTGTGTTTGCTTTCTAGGGTTCAGTTTGATACATTATTCACTCACCTCAAAACTGCTCTTTTGGCCAATGCCAGTTGGGGTCAAGTGTTCCGCTGAGTAGTTGCTATAAAGATGCATTATATAAATTAATTGTGATTAATTAATTAATTAATTAATCTTCTTTTCCTAATCAGGACAGTACAATGTTAATGTCAATGTTACTAAGCACATGTATGCTTGCTGAAATTAGTCGTAATTATTGTACTCTGACAATTTTGACAATTATTATGCATGCATCTGCATATTAATCTTATATTCAAGTATCTTTGACATAACTGTGGTGTGTGCATAGGTTTGGCAGCAATAAATTACTTTTCTTCTTCTTAGATAATGGCTGTGGTGATATGAAGAGTATGAGTGATGGAGCAGGATTTTTTCTAAGCATCTGGTTGACTTGATTTGGTGATATATGTTCTAGAATGCTGTTGCATGGGGATAGCTTGATGTGGCTTTGGGTGTTTTTGGTAGGAAAGGTGTTCTATGAATGTGTGGGTGCTTAATGTTCTGTTTTCTGTGGCGTAATTTTAGGCGAAGGAGAACTATCATGCGCGGTGCTTTGAATGTGAGAAACTAAAGCGAGAGAATGCCGCTGTTAAGGAGGTTGAGAGAGCAGAAGCGAAGCTGAAGAAAGCAAGTAAGCAAGCGTCAGTTGGATGAGACACAGTAGGACATGAAGAGTAGTTGTCATGAAGAGTAGTTGTCATGAAGAGTAGTTGTCATGAAGAGTAGTTGTCATGAAGAGCATCTCAGACAATCAGATCAACTCCTGTAAAACTTCATCATTGTGTGCTGTTTATGCTATTACATCTGCTCAGTCTGCATTTTGTCAGATTTACTTAAATTAAATATTATTATCAGTTGTTACTTAGTCATTATCGTTGTATTAAACATTTTTGCACATATCTGACCCTAATTATCTGAGGCCCTATCCGTTCTGGGTCTTCCTATTTAGCCTTGAGCATAACTTGTTCTAGAAAATAATGACGTTGTTCTAAACTTGTAATAATATGGACTGATTTGATTGATTGATTGATTAATCCTGTAAGAACCGTCTCGCTGTATATGCTAAACCTGCGGGATTTAACTTTAGTCTAAAACCATTTAATACGTCTTAAAGCCGACTGCTTAAACCAATTCTGCTGATATGACTGTTGGAGAACATAATAGCTTGTCTAATTATGTGATTCGACTTCATATTTAAATGTAGCACTACAGTTTTAGGTTTTGTTTACCTTCATTGTTAGTTCTCTGTGTTTGTAGTCTTAAGTAGAAGCGTAAATGGCTCACTTAGTTAGTGCACATTGCGCAAGAAGACTATAAAATAAGCTGTTAATGGTTGAGGGAAACTTTGAAAATTTTAAGATTTTCATTTTGTTGTGTGAATGGATGATTTGTTGAGCTGGTGACTTAGTTTGATCACTGTCTGGTTGCAGATGATGATTATCGAAGTTTGATTGAAAAATATGCCACTGTAAGGGTTGATTTTGAATCAAGCATGACGGCAGCATGCAAGGTGAGGTCTACTTGCGGTTGATAGCTTCTCAATTGGTTGTCATTGTGTGCTGTATAGTGTATACATGTATAGTGTATACATGTATAGTGTATACATGTGTTCTGTACCTGTTTTTATAGTTAATGCCATGATTGTGGCAGTTAATGTTCTTATTATAACTTATAAAAGGTGTTTTTGTTGAATGTTACAGAGTTGCCATGTCTGAGGTGTTAGATTTGGGTACGGAATAGATCATACTTTCATGCGTTTAGATTTTTAAGGACCTGAGGGTGTATGACAGTCACTGGAAAATTATATAAGCTGAGTTGCATTTTGGAACTTTTACGTGCACACGGTAAAATTAATGATAATATAGTATGCCGTGCATGGCATCCAACGGCTAAATTCGAGTCTTGTAATAACTAGATCATTCATTCCTACTGTGATTGTAATCATAATGCAGCCTGTCTTTGTAAATCGTTAATGAACGATGTTATGTGATTATTATTATTTTATTATTTTTGCTAGATTTCAACATTATGGGGCGTGGTAGTGTAGTGGTGAAGGTCGCCGCCTTGCAACCGAAGGGTTGCATGTTCGAATCCCACCCGCCGCGTATGGACCTTGAGCAGGTTCTTCACTCACAATTGCTCGTGGCGCTTCGGCGTGTAAACTCCGACACACCTTCGGGCTGTAGTCGGGACCGCCTCTG
>JAQFXW010004980.1:0-10695 GCA_034693945.1 Dendrobaena attemsi
GTCCAACGCGCTGGGAGCGCCTCTGATTAGGTTGTACTGAAAGAGGCGCTTTATAAATCTATGAATAGAATAGAATAATTTTGTGGAACAAGCTGCCTAACAACCTGCGAGATGAATGCCTCAGCCCCTGGTTAGCTCTTTCCCAGGCACTTGAAGACCTTTTTGTCCTATCACAGTTCACTGTGCTAGGTCAAGAGCACCTCTGACGAGTCTCACTAGGACTGGTCTATATTCATTTACAGCTCAGTGGAGCAGTTCTAACTCTAATTGACTTTCTGTCTGGTTAGGGATTTGGCCCGTAACATGAGAGTTAGTTAGGTTTGATGGTTGACAATTCTCTGGGCCAAATGCGTACAGTGCAATGGGAATGTTGGTTGAATTTTAGGTGGTTGTCATACTGGTACTTATATTATATGAAAGGAAGTGCCAGAAGAAACCTGTTGCTAGCGATTCTGATCCCAGCCCGACCTCTGACCTAGAGGTCGATGTATCAGAAACAACTCCGCTGATCGATAATTCGGATGATAACATAGATGGCGCCAATGGTCTGCCATCAGTGACGGATGTTCATGAGACTCTATCACCAAGCATAGTTTAGGTTTTAGGGTAATTACTTAACGGTACATATAATAATGATGTTAATGATAAATTCATTGCAGTATTGATTATTATCATAAGAATACATGTTTATAGTTTATCAGAATAATAAATATTCTGATAATAAGTTTTTTTAAATAGTAAAGTGATTATAGTACATTGATATGCTAGCTTATATGTTTATAGTTAGTCAGAATAGCTAGTATACTGATGATAAGTTCTGAAAGATAATAGTAATTATATACAAGCTAATGAGTAAGAGTCATTTTATGACTTCATTATTAGTAAGTATGTAGTTAAGTGCTTTGTTGCGCTATGCATTAACGCAATACGAAACCTGCATACAATGCATGTGCGACAAACAGTTAAAAATTGTACTTTCAGTTTGCAATTATTGTAGAGTTGTCTCGTTGGTCAACGGAAACATTTAAATAATCCAACGCGGATTCTGGCATTGCTCAGTTTATGTCTGTAGGTCCTTTAGATGCCGTAGAAAATCACTCTTTTGGGAATCATTTACGTCGGCTGAATTGGCACAGGATTCGCATCCGTGGGCTTCTTAAGAGATCCAGATCTGCTTTAGTGTTCTGCACTTAGGTCCATGAGTGGATTGAGGACTTTCTTCTCCAGTGTTTGCCATTTCCTTAATTTCTTTATGTCCTTCTTTGTTCCCTTTCTTCGTTATATGACATTATTTCTTGGTCTTCATCGAGGTTCCTTCATTTCAGCTCCTTCTGGCAATGAGAACGCTGAAAGATGTCGTTTGAATTGTCTAGATGCATAGATGCATACACGTGTATTAACAAATGTAAATAACAATGTCATACATATATTCATGCATGCTTTTACCATTGCTGGTTCTGCACTTTGGAATGACGTTTCTCTTACTTTATACCTTTTGCTAATAGACTTTCGATAACTTTTGATGCTTCTCTTAATGCAGGTTGGGATTGGTTTGGAAGAGCCTCTGAGTAGTTTTCTTGAAAGGGTGCTATATAAGCCTTTGGTACAAACGAAATGCATACATACTTAGAATAGATAGACGCATGCATACATACATACACATCATACATACGTAGTATTACATACGTACATGCATAGATACGTGCATGCATGTGTATTGTGTAATACATATGCAATTTATGCATGGTTGCAAACCGAGCTGTATTGGGTTGTTCATTAATTTTGTAGCACCAACAGGGTTGGCATCCACCTATTTAGTTGGTGACACCACTATACGAATGTCTGTGAGATTTCCTAAACCTCAGACTCTTATTCATGACTAACATTTTTTTTTAAAGCCCAAGGTATGGTTAAATACTTGGGTTGTAAGTATCCACGTGTACGATATAAGCCACATTTAGTCTTCGAATGTGTTATAGTTTTAATTTCTGTGAGATTTCCTGAACCTCAGACTCTTATTCATGACTAAAAAAATTTTTTAAAGCCCATGTTATGGTTAAGTACTTGGTTGGTAAGTACCCACGTGTACGATACAAGCCACATTTAGTCTTCGAATGTGTTATAGTCTTTTTAAATTGTTAGGTCTTCAGATCTTAATCAATACAAAGAATGGAGTTCATAATTTAAATTCAGAGAGTATATTCTACCTGAGTTAGTGAGTTTACTCAGTATTTTATTGGTAATGACTATTTAAAACTTGAACTATGTGCAATTTTTTAAATAAAACCTGCACCTATAGTGAGATCTTGCAATTAAAATTCCGGACACTATTTTGTTTTTAATTTAAATGTGATTGAGCCGTACACCATTTAGCTTTATTGCTTTGAATTCGTGTGCACTTTTTATTCGCTATTTCTTGTTAGCAATTTCTTTTATGTTCTAAAGTTGTCTTAGGTTAATTGTTGACTTTGTACTAGTTTGAATGCTTTTACTTATTACGGCTACTATTGCTGCTTTTCATTATTTTGTTTTCGTTTGAAAGTAAGTTACATGTGCTCGCTCAGGATTTGGAAACTTTCGTGAGGTTAAGAACACCATTATTAGTTTCTTTTTGCTGTTACTGAATATTCTGTTATGTGCATCTTTTTCATATTATAATATTATTAATGAGCATAGTGTATGTACCATAATGTGGATATTAGTTTCATCCCATCTATTATGGATTGTTTTAATGGACACAGTGGAGCTCAGTCACTGGAATGCTTGTACATAATTTCACATAAGCACATGTATCTACAATTATGTTAAGTTATGTAATTATTTACGTAGGAACCAGACATACCTGGTAAGTTAGCTAAAATTTACCATGTTACCTTTTCTCTTACTGTCCAGAAACTTGGTATTGAATTTGATCGAGATTTCTCTTTCTCCACAGATCTACTGCCTCTGTTATTACCAAGTGAGAGTCGTTGCTCGATCTTTTGCAGTTGGCTCGGCTGAAAGGCTCGTTCATGCTTCTGTTACCTAGCAGTTTGGTTATTGTGCCTCTATACTATGTTCCTTTAACGTGCTACGGAGCGGCTTGTCAGAGAAATTCTCCGGCTTGTCCATGTGTCAGACTCCATTTAGGATGAATTTTGCGTAATGAATCCAGTACAAATTTATTATCCTGTTTTGACACTTGCTTCTGTATCTGGCCGCACCCCTATATATAGAGATCTTTGTGTTTCTTCTTGCACCAACATAGAATGTCGTTGTTATCGCTCTGTTACCCATGATGAGGTGCTCCTCGCTTGTAGACCTCTGATGCCAATGCAATGTATTTTTCATTGCTGTTTCTGCTCTTTGGATTGACCTTCCTTCTACATTGTATCTATTGCCAAGCGATTCTTCTGGGCATCTCTTAAGACTACTCGTTTTAACCAAAAGACTCCTCTGGTTCTTTCTATGCTCTTAAGTCTGTGCTTTTTTGCGATGGCTGATTTTGAAGTGTCTCTGAGTAGTTTTCTATGTAGATTTTCAGTGTAGATCAATAGATAAAAAAATTACTGGATCTGCTGTTATTAAAATGCCAGTTTTTCTTTCCTGTTTAATGTCTATTGAAGCATCTTACTAGATTGGCCATTACATTTTTTGTATAATACCGATTGCTTTCTTTTGTTGCTATTATATGTAATTTTACGTCATTTGTGTAGAAATTTCATTTATGCCACTACAATTACTTCGTGGTGTTAGTGTCTCACTTTCATTTGGTTTGTATTGTTCGTCAATTGCACCGATTGAGCAGAGTTACATTTCACCTTCAATAAGTTACTCGATATAGTTGTAGACAAATTGATCATTTTCGTTATCCAAGAGTTATTACAAAGAGTTTCTTGAACAGTCGTTGATGACAGTTTGTTGTCATCAGCATATAATAGTCTTGAGATTTTCCCAAACCACGGAATTCCTTTGACTGTTCAGGCTGCAGCCGCTCCAAGCAACTTTTAATTGCCTCCTATCTGTCGCAGATTATTATTTAACCATTCTGTTTTTGTAATCAAAAACTATGAATTTGTCAAATGTTTTAGCACAGCGGCACTCAAACCAAGCATGCACTACTGTGTTGTGTCAATTGAGATTGTTCAAAGATGTCCGGTGCAGATCAGTTTTTGTGGCGGATAGAGGAGAGTTCTATGCTTTGTCAAGTTAGAAGTGCTGACTGCACGTGCACCTGTGAAAAGCTTTCATTAAAGATGCTTTTACTTTATTTGTAATTTATGTTGTACTTTGTACGCTGTTGTACAGACTAAATCAATCAACTTTGATGTGGCCAAAGATAAAATGTGACACATTTTATTTGACGATGGTAATTGAATTTCTACATGTGACCATCTGGTAGCGTTGCAGATACATGTATTTTAATTGCACTAAAAATTATTGTTCGTCGGTGATGTACAGTTAGGATTGTTTGAACGAAGTCGTCATGAGAGCTGTTGCCTTAAGCACCTATGAGGAGTAGTAGGTAGTAGTGCACATGAGGAGGCACTATATCTTTGTGTAAATGAGATGGAATTTCAGTTTACTTTACATTTAGAAGATACTTTCTTTATACGATGACTGTCTTTTGAATAGTTTCTGCTGTGGGGACTCTGAGAGCGCTTTACAAATTTCTATATTATATTACATTTCATCTTGTTGCATCTATTTTAATAACTCCCAGGGATGATGACCAGTGTATTGAAGTCAGTGAATCGTTTTGAAATCTATTTAGTCGTTTCTTTTCATCGACGTTTGTTATACATCGATGGTGCTATGTCACTTAATTGAATGAATTGCATGGGACCATTGCTCGAATATTACATTGAATATTATAATATAATACTGGCATCGAAGCATCTTCACATCATCAGAAATTCTGTTAAGTTAGATTGCCGCATGGGTATTGAGCGTATTTACGGGTTCAAAAAGGGAAATTATGTTTGTCTGAAATTTTCCAACCGCATTCAATGGAGTCCCCTCAAAATTTCTTCTTGCTATGCCTCTGGGTTGAGGCTCTATGCATGTATTACATTGTATCTGAACGTTGTAAATAGTTCCGGTTACTAACCTAACAATGTGTTAAAAGCACAGCACTCTAGCGGATGTAAAAACGTTTTGCGATTTGTTCAATGTTGGGACATTATTGTCTTAATGTTTGTGCAGAAGGATTTGTACGTACAGCAGTGACAAGCATGTCTGGCAGATTATGCTGCTCCCAACTATTTAAGAATCGCAAATAGCTTGATCAAGCTATGTACGACCTATAGGTTATTATGCAGAATTGTAGCAGTGCTGCTGCTGATGCTGCTGCCCATCCAGATAATTATATTTAGGCTTATTTTGTAGTTATCTGTACATCAATATATTCCTATATTTTCGGCCTGTGTTGTTTGTTGTCTTTACTGTCATTTCATTTGTTTTATAATTTCATTTTCTGTTTTGAACATTTTATGGGAATTATTTGACATACACTATATAATTACAGTCAACCAATTCAAAACTGAATTATCAAATTGGGTTGGTTAAACTTGGTTTAGATTGGGGTTGGTCTCTGTTTTAGAGATCACGGTTGTAGATTCACTTATAAGTTTCCGAACATCTAGCATGAAAATTATTTGTTCAGTGCTGCTTGTCAAAAACAAGCTGGATGGGTTACAGTTTTGCAAAGTAGACCTAATGTTGCCAATGTTTTTTGTGTGAAACAACTGAAGACATGAGATATCTCGTATTCAAAATCTCGTATTCAAAATCCAGGACATCTTTCATTTACATCAAGAGCTTATTAGCCGAGGTCAAATCCCACCCTTTCAGGGGTACAACTAGAAACTTTAACTTGTGGTGCTCACACTCAAGCAAGGCCCAAGAGTTCAATCATCAGTTTCTTAATACATTGTAATGACTATTTTTCATGCATCACACCCTCCCCTGTGAAACCTTGAATTTAGACAAATTAGGGAGTCACTCTTGTACTGGAAAACCACTCTATTTTTGCCGCTGCACATCCGAGTCTCTGGTAAATTAAAGGGCTACTCTGGAGCTAGGCCAGCGGTGAAAAAAACAGGTTTTTGAGAAATGAAAAGTTCGTTTTTGTGGATTTAAAAAAAAAGATTTTCTGTTCTCGGATGGCGTAAAGAGAAACTCCAACTCTGATTAAATCAGTTGAGCTCAATTTCTGACTGAACAACGCAGTTGATTTTATTACAATTAAATTTCTAATCGTAATTTTAAGCAGTTGAATCAACAATATTAATAGAATAAATTTAAAAGAAGAAACTGAGAAAAGCAAATTTCTTATTTTTGTTTTTCTTAACCTCTGAGTGAAGCCGAGTGTAAATCATGTAGAAGTACTCCTGCACAGTTTGACCTGAAGGCTTGCGGTGATGACAACAGCAAATCCCAACTATAGACAGTGACTTTTAGCATTACCGGCTAATGTTGAGAGTGCCACTGGGTAGATTTCTTGGAGAAGCACTGTATAAATTCTCGAAGTGAACTGTTACAATGATGATGATGATGATGATGATGGTACAAAGGCAGTGAGCGACAAGGAGCGAGAGACGATGCACGTGGCTTCGTCGAATCTAGAGTTCTAGACGAACTCCGTGGAAGGAAGTTCAATTCGATCGTTGAGGCTATTCTGCTCTTCTGCCCCGCCAGATGTTCAATTGTTCATTCCGCTTTTTCTTTGCAAGGCATATGGACATTCATCCTTTGTTCAGAGTCCGTTCATCGACCCCTCCCATCCTTGATCTCACTGCTCACTTTATCCAGCTATCCATCCATCCGTTTATTATTCCATTCACTCTAGCTATTAAATCTCCCACCACCATGCAGGCCATCCATCCGCCCATCCATCTACCCCATGTTAAACCACCTGCAGGCCATAACATGAATGCACTACCACATCAATTGAGCCATAATTATATATGAACATCAACTCACTTTGCTAGTCATCTGCCTATCATGCAGATCTAAATCTTCTAACTTTCTCAGAGATACCAGCTTATTCACCAATGCTACATCATATTATCAGTTTATCATAGGCGTGATAGTGTAGTGGTGAAGGTCGCCGCCTTGCAACCGGTTCGAATCCCACCCGCCGTATAAGGACCTTTAGCAAATCCTTCACTCATAATTGTTAAAGCGCTTCGTCGAGTAAAACTCAGACACATCTGCGGGCTGTCGTCGGGACCGCCTCTGAGTAGTAGTGGTCTGTAAGAGGTGATTTAGAAATCCGCAAAAGCAATATTTTCAAGTCCGCAGCATATCCAAAATCCACAGGTCAAGATAGATGGAGTTCAAGCTGAGGACATAACAGCTGCTACGGAATTAATCGGTGATGATAGTGGACAGGTGAAGGCGCAAGAATGGAATCAGGATATGAAGCTTGAAGAGTCCGGTAAATGGAATTCAGCAGAGGAGAGAGCAAGCGGAGCTGAGAAGGAGAAATTAAATCATGAACTGCATCATTTCCATCAATCGAGTCCATGCGCAAATATTTTTTCCAGTCCAGGCACCACAGACCCGCTTCTTCGTCTATCAATCCACCCATCCATAAATTTAGTCTACCCGCCCCATACATCAACGTATCTGAACTTCTCCAGACCCGTCTCCAGCGCCCAAACAACCCCCGGTCACGTTTCCACTGCCCAAACAACCCCAGCAGCTCCCTTCCTCAGGCTGCTCCAACCAACTCCTCCCTGGAGATGCGAGTGCACTGAGCAGTTGCAGTCTCCGTCCTTATCAGTCCCGCTCTGGCTGTCTCTGTGCGACTGCAGCATGTTCATTTCACACGCCCGTGCACATTCGTCGCTCTGTACCGCGTGACCAGCTGCCATTGACACACCACCGTCACGGCCTGTCACGGCGCCGATCAACAGAGAACACTCTGGCGCGCGTCGCATCCAGCCAGCCGCGGGAAAAAACAGCATTAGGACCCTCGCTCGTCAGGCTCAGCTCCCACTCGGATTCAACGCGAGCGGAGGAGAATCCACCGAGTTGTCCGTTGGGTTTTGCTCCGGGTTCAGCCGAGACGGAGGATCGACGCGCCCTGGGAACAATCTAGCCGTGTGGTCATCAGCGGAATTGACATCTGCAGCAGAATTGAGAGTGCAGCAGTTCGACCGTACACGTACACTGCGAACCGGGTCCACGGATCGAGAAGCGCTTGATCGAAGAAATATCGCTGGCTGATTACGAAAAAACAGGTAAGCTGTAACTTACCTCAGGTATATAGGCTTAATATGTAGCCTGTTGGATGAGATATCTAATCGCTGGATAAATTGCGATCAGAATCATGCTTGTGAGTTATGAAGATAATTAAGCTTAGCGCTATGTGCCGTCGTGTAAAATGTTCGACTGTGTGTATCTTGCTAGCTCAATTGCAATGTAGCTACATCGGGAGCGAGCAGGCCGGTTGTTTCGTCAACCCCGGTTCGAGCCTCGGTGCCGGCGGATATTCAGAGATGTCAAAATCTCGGGCTAGCACGGTCCGTTCACGGGGACCTAAATGGCGTGACGTCCATCCAAACGGGCGAGCGGTAGTGAAGGATCTCACCCATGGGATCGAGGCCGTATACAGTCGCTATAGAAAAATCGATTTATCTTTACCTTTTCGTGTCGGGCTGTAGGCCCTAATTACACAATTCCCATCAATGTACGAGACCACATTAGATTTTATATCGAGCGAAGTTCACACAGCAGTCCTTCAATATTTACCCAGCGGGTGGATGAATTTGGTTGCTGGACAGACTAGACACCGTTGCCAATATTAGCTGAAGCGCTCCATAGACGTAGGCCTAATAGGTCTACTTTCGGGGTTCCACTTCCACTGTCTTCCAGGAGCGACTCAAATAAAAAAAAGGAGAAACAACTTCTCGTTCCTTGTCATCGTCATCCGTTATCTGTCCATCCTCCCAATAGCCACAGGCCTACACTCAAATAAACCATGCTTGGTCTGATGAGGTCGTAAGCGAGCGTTGACTGAGGCTTTGGCAGATGCTTTTGTAGCTGGTTGTTAAACGTAGGCCCTATGGACAATTCCCCATTCAGGACTATCGAGGATTAATAAGTGCACTAGGCCTAGGCCTATATCCGATTTAAATTTCGTCGACGTCATTGTCAGTCAAACCATATATGGACTGAAGCTTGAGACGTCACGCATTAAGCATCTGTTGATGACCTATTTCAGACGTGCACTGAATTAAATGAGTTTGATTGTAGACCTAGTCGTGTACATTGTGGCTCTGTAGACCAATTTGCTTAGTGTCAAGCAGAAACTTTTGCAGCTCTGACCTAAACTTGTAATCATAATATGTTGTCTGCTAACTTTAACGCATCGCCAAGCAATGCATTATATGCCTATGAACTGGGCTCAACCGTTTGTTCCTCCACACCCATAGGCGGCAGGCCTATATTTATATGTTCCCTGCACTGTGGGGCGCGGTAGTGTAGTGATGAAGGTCGCCGCCGTGTAATCAAAGGGTTGCGGGTTCGAATCCCACCCGCCGCGTAAGGACCTTGAGCAAGTCCTTGACTCACAATTGCTCGTGGCGCTTCGGCGTGTAAACTCCGACACACCCCCGCGCTGTAATCGGGACCGCTTCTGAGTAGTAGGAGACTTGAAGGGGCGGTATAGAAATGTGTGAATAAAAAATTAAAGAAATAAAATAAAAATGTATATTATAGTAGCCTTAATGTAATGCAACTGTCAATGCTGCTTCATCAAATGTCATCGACGTTTCATGTATTGATTAATAGAGAGCATAATGACTGTGACGTTTCTTCACATTTGCAACACTATAGAGTATAGAGTTAGGCCTAACTTATCTTATTTAACACGAGCGCTTTTTAGAATAATACAATTGGTGTATATACCGACAATGTTATCTGAATTCAATTAAGTATATTTCCAGTGATTTGTATCTGGAATCGCATAGCAACGCGCACTTAATTGTAACAGCAAAGCCAAGTGAGCTTAATCGGAACCTGAGAAACAGATCGAACTATTTGGACGGAAAAATTGACGGCAAATAGAATATTAATCACTATAGTGTTTGCATAGCTATAGATCGTCGATATGAATAATCATTACGTCATATTAAAGGCAGGACTCACGAGTTGCCTATAGCAACCGCCATACTACATGGAGGTGGGAGGGGCACTGCTTGCGCATGCGCCGTCGGTCGAGAGTGACAGAGAACGATTGGACAAGATGGCAGGTGAAGTGTTTTCGATCAAACAACGACAATGAATGTTGTTCCGACGGAAACTTAATACACGCGATTCAATTCCGATCACACGGACGGAAATTTGTATGCGAGTAAAGGTCACAGAGGTCAAATAGTCTCGACACAATAATACATGACATCAATTGTCTGCATCATCAACGTCAGGAAATGTCTCTTATGTAGGCCTAGAGATCGAGGTTTTTGAAAACTGTAACAACAGCAACAGCAGGAGAAGGCAGCTCGTCATTTATGAGATGTATCAATTGTATCATGATTGGAAGGGCGGTAGTCGTCGGTTCAATGGAATGAGTATAGTCTATGGTGGTAATGGTGATGGTAGAGAGAGAAAGCGAGACAGAGAGACAGGGAGACAGAAAGAGACAGAGAGACACAGAGAGACAGAGAACAGAGAGGCAGAGAGACACAGAGAGACAGAGAACAGAGA
>JAQFXW010004981.1:0-10693 GCA_034693945.1 Dendrobaena attemsi
TGGCGGACGCTTAGAAAATTCGTCACACATTCTGACTATGGCAGCGGCCATAAGTCAACGTACTGTGTAATTATATAGGTTTTCTATGCAATACGTCCTTGTCTTACTTGAAAAGTAGTGACCAGTCACCGTTTTTGCGATTAACTCGTTTTTAATAAGGGTATAATAGCGCTACAGCTGAAAAACTGAAGCCTGCTAAAGACGACTTTCGTCCTCAGCAAGGTCGGATTAATCTAGAAACAACCATTAGCCAATTGCTACAATCACGCTCTGCTTATAAGCAGTTGTTTTCATAAAGACTATTTGACTCACATAGACTCTGTATATAGCCTACTTTCGATCGAGGAGTATCCAAATTAGATACAAGCGCTGTAGAAGTTCTTTTTGACCACAGGCGTAGGCTATCGAATATCGGTCAGTCTATATCGGTCAGTCTATAAAACAGCTTTATTCTGCTGATCTGCTAAACTAACGATGTCCACAAGCTATTTCTCTCTGCTGATAGGAGATTAAAGAGTGTCCGACATATGCTTCCGTCTGTTAAAAAAATGAATGTAAAAGCTATTGCGACAGATTGAGACAGGGAAGAGAATGCGGTCTCTCCAGATCTTCCTCGCCTGCATGCAATTAATTTCTAGATACACTTGAATAGGTTAAGGTTGTGACATTTTAAGCAATAGCTGTAAACGTAACATGCCAGAGTACGTACTAGCTTCTGTAATCTGTATTGTATAGGAACATTTTATATAGCGCCTTTTAGGCTACTCGCTGGGACGGATTACACATTAAGCGATTCCTCTCAGAAATTCACAATCATGATTCTGCATCTAACAATTTAAAAACACCAAGCGTTCTACAGATTACAGAATGCTACAATAAGTAAAATAATAAAGAAATAAAAATAATTAAATGTGCTAAGCAGTATGCAATCACTGCTAAGTTCAGTCAAATGCTAAGCCTATAATAATGCCTAGTTTTATGATCTGCTTAAATCTAGAATATTTTAGGGAATGAGTCTATTTGCAAAACAAGCTAACGCCTGAATTACAGTCTACTTCCAGAGTACTTGGACAGAAGCAGTACATTTCGATGTCCAATAGTCGCAACGCTCGTCCCATCCAAAACTTAATTACGACTCAAAGACATAACGGAAATTCGATTGCTTCGGAAAGTCTAGGACGCGAAAGAAACTCAACTTTCCCTCGAGCGACTATCGGCAACATATCCATCGCTAAGAGCTTACAAACGGACAAACTGGCAACAGAAGGCTGGGCACCCAAGGGACCGAGGTCAAGCAGATACATGTATGGTCTTCGTTTCAATATGTATTAGACGTCGTCATTTGCTTCTGCACGCGTTATCGTCGCCGCTAGAGGTCTGACGAGGCGATTGAATAACTAACTTGACAGCTCAAAAGGTTGTGTAATGCCATGGGTGCCCCGCAGACATTATACAGAAGGGGAAAACACGATGGGTACGCTTAAATCTATAGTAAATAGCTTGCAAAGTTGCAACATGCATAACAGGAAATTGAGAACACGGTCATTTTTTTTATAGAGGTTGCTTCAATGTCAATGTAGACGCAACTAGGCCTATACGTAATTTCTATCAACTTAGTAATTATAGAACGCAACATGAGCATACGGCCTACGCTGTATATATATATATATATATATATATATATATACAGGATGAGGCAAAAAAATGACCCCTACGTTTTTTGCCAATAGCTTCGTCAAAAGTGAAACTCTTCAAATAAAATTTTCATCCTGATAGGCAATTCATATTTACGTATATTTGCCAAGTATCACCAAAATACTTAAAATAGAACACATGTTATTCAACTTTTAGTGACGTCACCCACTGCTTTTTGATGGCTCAAAAACGATAAACAGTTTTTTGCTAATAAAATGACCCCCTAAGTTTATTGCTAACATCTCCGTCAAAAGTGGTATTTTAAAAGAAAATTGTACAGGCAGAAAGGCAACTCATACCTGCATATAACTGCCAAATTCCATCAACATATCTTAAATAAATCAAAAGTTATTCAACTTTTAGTGACGTCAATCACTGATTTTTTTATGAGGTTCAACAGTTTATTGTTAATATTTCCGCCAAAATTAAATGTATTTTAAGGAAATTCCATAATCTTAAAAGTAATTCATATCTACAGCTAGGGGCCAATTTGTATCAAAATATCTCAAGTACAACAGAAGTTGCAGCACTTTTAGTGAATCCACCTACTAAATTCTGCTGATTTAAAACGTGCAACGCAACAAATGTTCCCCCAAAAAGTGTTGCAACTTTAGTTGCGTTTAAGATATTTCAATAAAACTTTGTCACTATATGTAGATATTAGTTGTCTTTAAGCCTGGCAACTTTCATTAAATAATATTTATTTTCGGGAAAAATATTAGCAAAACAACTGTTAAACGTTGTTGAACCATCAAAAACCAGTAAGTGACGTAATTAAAAGTTGAATAACGCTTGCTCTGTTGGAAATATTTTGATGAAATTTGGCAGATCTATGTAAATATACATTGTCCTTCAGTCTGTAAAATGTTGCTTAAAAATTCCTACTTTTGACGAAGTTATTGGAAAACAACGTAGGGGGTCATTTTTTATGCCTCACCCTGTACATTAATTAGAAAATTTATATTTTTCTCTTTACTTAAAGATACATTTCTCAGTTTCGCATTTTATATAGACCTAATTAGTATCAGTTGTGCTCCAGTGCAAAGACATTATTTTGCTAAAAATCCAAAAGCAGTAGTATCACAAATTATTTCCAATTTTCCAGTGAGAGACAAATGTTCCCTTTCGTCGCTATGTGTGGGCGCCTGTGTGTGATGCAGCTATAGTAGGACATTGAAAGACTTGTTGAGATATTATTGAAGGCGTCTTATAAAATATTGAACTACATTGATATTTCAGTTAACATTAGACTTTCCTTCGTAATCGAATTCGCGTTAACAATTATATGTATTTTCAGGATATACTTGTATATTTTATTTTTAATTATAATTATTATTTATTTATTTAATATATTTCTATACCGCTTTTCAAGTCTATACTATTACTCAGAGGCAGGCGGTTTAGACCAGAGCCCGGACGTGTGTCGGAGTTTACGCGCCGAAGCGCCACCAGCAACTGCTCAAGGTCTCCCTACACAGTGGCTTGGGTCTGAATCGATCCCGAGATCATTGGGACGCATGGCGGAGACTATACCACTACACCACACCAACACACCCCCCTGTATATCTACTGTATAGCACCCACGTCCATTTATTTAATGACATGAGCCTCTTACCTTTCGACGGAGATGGCGATCAGGGTGAGTACGCTGGAGAAGACGAAGACGGGCAGGGTGAAGTAGAGAAGGGCGCAGAGCGAGTCGCTCTCGAAGATGAACCAGCTGCACGGTGCCGTGTACTCGAGCACCTTCAGAGGCATGACGAGCAGAGCGACGAGCGTGTCTGAGGTGGCCAGATTGACGACGTAGTAGTTGGTCACCGTTCTCATGTGCTTGTTACGACAGACCGTCACGATGACCATCAGGTTACCGATCAGAGACAGACCGATGACGAGGACGTACAGGACGACGAAGGAGTAACGCACTGGATCCAGTTGGGTGAAGTCGCTGTACGGCCACGACTCAATGTCACACGAATTTGTAGCCATTATCAATCGAAATTTATGTATCGCCTTTTCAAGATCGTTATTCGTGTCTATTGGGGAGTGCCTCCTCTTCCCCCAGGAGACGGGACAACAGACGGACCTCACACGCTTGATCTATTAAATTAATATATTTTCATCACATACACCTCTATTTATGTAGCCCCTTTTCAAGATCGTTATTCGTGTCGTTGGGGTGCCTCCTCTTCCCGCAGGGGGGGGGGTGTTTGCTCGTGGTCTGCGTCGCTACTGGATGACCCTACTCGGGAACCTCTTTATAGTCGTGACCAAGGTCCCTGACGACGTCGACTTAGAACTGGTTAGAGATCTTTCTGTTCAATGAACTCGTGATCTAATCAGATTCTCTCTTGAATGTAGATACACTTATGAATAACCTCGTGATCGTCTGAATAACCTGTGACCGTAGATGACGAAGACGTACGTCGTACGTGGCCCTTATTAAGACAGCAACAACAACAGAAGACGATTTCCTTCTTATGCTCTGCTGCAGCACACGACTGTTCTCGAGCGGTTCACAGCGTTCGTCTAGATCAGTGAACTGCAATCAGTTGCAGAGGAAGGAAACAATGGTTGTAAGCGTTTCTGAGTAGATATCTTGAAGGAGCGCTATATAAATTTGAGCTGATTGATTGAATGGTTGGCATCAGACGGAGATCTCGTGTTTTCATTCGTCGTTTTCATATCTTCTTTGTTGTCGTCATTGCTTTGAGAATAATGTATTTTATCTGAGTATTTATATAGCGACTCTCCTAGTGCGAACTGTTCAGCTGTGTTTAAATTAATTCCGTCAACATAGAAGAAACGCACTACGGGAACTAGTTTGCATCTTCGTCTATATGAATCGAGTCTTGTCGATCCAGCGCCTCTTCTCATCCAATGCAAAAATCCTCTTCATCAGGATGTAACTTAGTTCTACAAGAGATGATGACGACGAAAAGACTGAAGAGTTGAAAGAAACCTTGAAGACGGCTTTAAGATGGCGACTGATTTCAACGTCGACTTACTAAGACCTGAAAAATTAAGAACATTAAGCAATTGCTGAAACAAGATGAAAGTTATTCACATACACACACCTGAGATCTATAAGCCACACGAATTCCAGCCATGGATATATGTAGCCTACACGACTTATCTCCGAGATGCAATCTAGACCATGTTGACTTGTAGATCCAGTGCATCTGAATGTCGTATTGTTACTCGTAGTTAATACTGATATAGCGAAAATGTGTGAAGAATTCACTCTTTCACCAAAATATCAACTACAACCTTCTCCGTATTTTTGAGGCAAAGCATCCGAAAATGACTCTACACAAAAGTAAAGTCATAAATTTTAAGATAAAATGTAGATGTAGACTGTAGTATCTAAGTAAGTAAGTGAGTAAGTAAAGAGATACATCAGGTTTAGGCTTCCATGTATCCTAATCAGATCATACACAAATCTCGTTTTACAATCAGCAATGCACAATAATAGTTATTAACGACAGCAATATTGCACGAAACACAAATACTCGGTGATAATTTCTAGTTTCGGAGTATGTTAGCACACGCCAGATCTTAATACTTTTTCTATTCTCCTCACGCTCACTCCCTTTCTCTGTCTCTCTGTCTGTCTCTCACGCTCTCTGTCTATCTCTCTCTTGCTCTTACCTATAACAAAGGACTCCGCAATCACAAACCGTAATCTTACCCTGTCTTCGTTCGTCGTCGTCGTAGGACCCTATAATTTCTGTTTACTTCATAATTATCAGAAATGAGATCAGTGCTATTCCGACAGAATGCCTTGCCAGTTCAATCTCTTCAGCTGTGTCGTTCCTTATCTCTCCTACGTATTCTCTGATGATCAGTCGTCCTTCATCTGACCTTCATTTCCATCTCCGTACTTTCAGGCGACTGCCAACCAAACACGATCACACGATCTGATCTTCGTCGTTCTACATGTATATCTATCCTCCGCAGAATCTCCGTCGTCGTCGTCGTGTGCAGCTATAGAGAGCGACAACTGCTACGCCTGTATACGCTGCGTGTCGAGATCTGTTGCGGCTCCACCGACCGTCATCAGTCGGTCTTAAAGGCGCGCGATCAGCAGAGGCAGAAGAGGCGCCGCAGACCCCCTGTTCCTCCTCTTCCCGCAGGCGACGGGACATCAGATGGAGGAGGACACACGTTTCATTTATTAAATAAATGTATTTTCATCACACTCGCACACACACACCTCTGGGTTCCTGCTAACAACTCGAACTGTAGCTTATGGACTGCATTACACGTTATGTCTAGAAACGACCTCTATGTCAAAATCGTATGTGTGCCTTCTTTGAAGACGCTGTGTTCAATAAAGAATAATTATGCAGTGTGCATTTTTTATTAGGAACACTGAAAACAGTGTTATCTGCATGGATGAATGAACGAATGAATAAGTGAATGAATGGTGTTAAAGCTGGTGAATGACTGAATGAGTTAATAGTTGAAGGAGTTTACTAGGGCCTATAGTGAATCGTGGAAGACGTGTTTTTTTAGTTTTTTAAAAGGGAGAACGTGGTAGCCTGGTAGGCCTAGTGCAAGGAATAATTCATCGACACATAACTGAAAATGTATGAATAAAAGATTTATTTTGGAGTAGAACAACAAAGCTTACGCATTGTGCATTTATATATAGGCCTAGACCTAATTAATATTAATTATGCTTTTGTGACACGGTGGCCGACCTCGTAGCGCGCCCGCCCGCGGAGCGGCAGATGTGGGATCGAGCCCCGTGTAACGACCTTGGGCAAGTTGTTTGCACACATGTGCCTCTGTCACTAAGCAGTATCATTTGGTACCGGCGTTAAGCTGGGAAGTAAACGGCAAGTTCTGCGACACACCGGCCCCATGTCCAGGACCTTGGGATTCGTCCATTGCCAGCTCAAGGGCCATGTTTAAGGAGATGAGCGCCTCCCAATTGGCCTTAGGCCAGTGGTTGGACTTAACTTTTTATGCTTTTATGTATTATACACGCTGTAAACTATATGTGTTATAATTAGTCTATATGATACAAACTACTACACTGACACTATATCATGATATGTATATAATGAATCGCATATGTAGGTCAATTCGCATTTGATCGTGCACCGCAGATCATGAAATGTCATGAAATCGGAAGTACAGTTGATTATATCAGATGTCGTTGAAGCGATCTTCTGTGATCTGTCAACGGAGGTGAAGTGGACCGATCGTGCAGTTCAGGACAAGAGTCATTAGAGAGTATGTATCACGAAGAGAGAGAGAGAGAAAGAAAGAGTATGAGAGAGAGGCAGAAAAGAGAGAGAAAGAGAGTGAGAGAGTGAAAGAGAGAGTGAAAGAGAAAAAGAGAGAGTGAGCGAGAGAAAAGAAAGAGCGAGAAAGAAAGAGTACGAGAGAGAAAAGTGAGCGAGAGAAAAGAAAGAGAGAAGAGAGAGACAGAAAATAGAGAGAAGAGAGAGAGAAAGAAAGAAAGAGTATGAGAGAGAGACAGAAAAGAAAGAGAAAGAGAGTGAGAGAGTGAAAGAGAGAAAAGAAACAGAGAGAAAAAGAAAGAGAGAAAACGTGATTTTTGCAATCATCTTAGTTATGAAGGCGTTGTAAAATAAACGTATATTACATGCATTTAGACTCGAACCGACTAAGGCGGCTAGGACCGCGTTTCGTGCTCTCGCAAACGTTACATGCGATTGCAAGGTTCGACGAGTTTGATGATATTTTGTAATAAAGTGGTGATTGATTGTGAGAAGAAAGAACGAATTCTGCCTTTGCAATTCAAGCAGTAATTCTTCCATCCCAGTCACTGAAACGGTTGTCGGCCCGAAGCCTTACGCCAGACCGGCTAGGCCTTACCCAGCACAAGCCTTTCCTCTCCGCCGAATTCCGTTCCAGTTCTAATTCCTCATTCAAAAAGTTATCTGGAGGCAATTGCTTATCTGGAACGGTTGCGATTCACCCAATTCTCGCAAAGCAAAGGTAGAGTACTGCCGTAAGCAATGGCGTAATAATATTGTCATTGACATAATAATGTCAATAATATTATTAGCAATATTATTATGTGATTAGAACATTTAACCGCTTCATTTTCGCATCGATGTTGACTGTTTTTTAGACTCTTCGAAGTCGTAACGGTGTTGATCATTTAATTCGAGGTTTCGACTCTTCACAGTGCTTTTCACACCTGCACTCCATTTCTAAACGCATTTCTGCTGTCGTCAGAATGATGCAAGAGGTCAATGCTGTAGGTCGCTTCATAGGTCAGCAGAAGCACTCAAGTCATAATCGGATTCCATTGGGTTTGGATTAATCCCCGGCTTTTAGAAGGACCTTCCTGCTTTTGATTGATCGATGACCTTGTGCCTTAACTGAATTGCATAGCCAACAACGGCTTCTAAACAAGGTCATTTACAACAACGCAACATTAACTCACAGTCACCAACTTTAGTAACTCTGCAGACCGACTAACACCGAATTATTAGAACATGTATTCATAATAATAATTATACATGTTCATTTGCATATTGTTGTGGCAGCATAGAGGCAGACAAACTCGATTGTGTAGCGATTGGGGCGTTGCACTATCAACCGAGAAGTAGTGAGTTCAAGTCCACGCCAGGACAGAACTTTGATTTGAGACTTTCTGCTGCACTTTAAAATCTAGCAAACTAAGCTATTATATAATAATGAGTGCAGTGACCATAAATGTTGTCGCTGGGAGGAAGAGACGGAGAGGGAGAGGACTGGTCATCCACCCTCATATGCAGAATTGCAGAGGCTAAGAAATTGAAGTCACTAGCACTTCAAAGTCTTCATGGCTATAGCTTAACAGGCTGTTCTCCTTTCTGTTCTTTTCAAGTGACGACATAATTTGATTAACTCCTTTGTTACTTCAAACATACAGAACCATCAATTAACCGATTCAAAAGGAAAAAAGAGAAGCACAGAACATCAATTATAAGTCGTAGTCTAAGTTAGTCAACAGCAGGTCAGAACTAGTATAATTATACACTAAAATATACAGTGAGTAGCTGCATAACGTTTAAATACGTGAATACATAGCAAAGGCAATCGTCATTTTATGGTAATATCTCGTAACTGTGACGACGGCTGATTAGCAACGACGCCTCAGAAATGTCCAACATGGAAATACAATATGCAATGACGTACTGTTCTTGACGACGTAAAATTCAATAAAACTTGCAATTATTTCCCAGTAAATTAAACCCGAATATAAGACGAAGCAAGTAGTGCAGACACTGCAGAGTGTACTCGCAAACATTCGGTTCATTCGATTGCATTGTAGAGTGTAGACGAAATAAAGCAGGAAGGGAGTAGGGGCCAAAAGAGGCGTGGATTAGGCCTCTTGTAAGTTGGCTCCTAGAGATGCAAGATTTCATCTAAATTAGAGGCACGATGTACTCTACAAATACGTACACGCCTGATAGGACGACCGCCCCAGAGGATCAACAACAAACGTTTTATGTCTATACGGGACCACCCACTCAGTGCCCACTAAAGTGCACTGAAGGGAATCAACGCCCGACAATTGAGTTCGCACTCGGAGACATCGACTCAATTGACTCGCAACACACACTTTACCAAATTCATTCTACAGTAGTCAGCAAGTTGGGAGCAATTACTGTTTACATCGGAAATTTGTATGACTTAACAGTCATCGGGTTATTGATTAATTAGGGCCTATATTAGGCCTATGTCTGTTGTCGTGTCTTATCACGTGGGCGCTAGCTTTGGAATGTTGTGATAAGTCATCAGTGCCTTTAAGAGAAACTGAGCTGGTTTTCTTTAATAACAAACAGAACATAAATAGAAATCGTATTAGGGGCTTGCACCAAAAATATTTTAAAGGATGGTTCGTTACAGAAAACGAGTTTGAGTTATAGATGTCGTGACAATATTCTTGCGCGTAGAGACTTAATTGCCAATCGGATACTGTAGTACGTCTGGGCAGTTCGTTTAATTACTAATAGGGGCTACATCGAAAGCTATTTCTCAGACTATAAGAAACATTAGCACCGTCTCCTATAAGCATCATATCACATTGTTTAATCATACTTACAGAGTACTCATGACTTATAATACTTCACCTTCATCGCTGCATTCATTAACTTTACTACAGTCATCGTAGTGAAGTAAATGTCTTCTCTCTGTCTCCCTATATCTCTTTCTTTCTACCTGCCTAGCTGCCTGCCTGATTGTTTACATTCTACAACACAGCCAAACCAATATGTCTGTCTGAAGCATTGCCTGTCATAGTAAATGACATCACACAGACGTTTTTCGATGTATTGTTCAATTTCCCGACGGGTTACCTGCTGCATCTTGACCTTCCTGTTCAGTCATAGGCCTAAGTTACTGTATCCTTGGTCTCATGGCTATTCGTATAAAATACCATCGGACATCGAGTGCCAACTTACCTTAGGCTTCAATCAATTCGCATAGTTCAAGTAAGAGTGTGAGACTCTGGCATCAGTAGAATTACAAGAACAATTATCAGATGTCAGTAGATCAATAGAACAGAAAGCGACTGAAGAAAGAGAGGAAGCAAGTAAAGAAACTGGGAAACATAGAAGCAATTCCAGGTGAATGGATGCATGAATAAATGGATTAAACTAATTATACCTAATTGTTCATCAATTATAGACGAACGGACCGGCACATAGCCTAGATAGATCGAGCGGGCTATCGTCAGTTAGTTACTTAGTTAGCTAATTAGTTAATTAGATGGATTGATGGGATGGTGGGTGGATAGATAGATGATAGAAAGAAAGATGCTAGACAGATAGATAGATAGATAGATAGATAGATAGATAGACGGTTGTCTGGATGGATGGATGGATGGAAGGATGGATGGATGGATGGATGAATGGTTGGATCGATGGATAGATCGATAGATAGATAGCTAGATAGAGAGATAGATGGATAGACAGATAGACAGACAGGTGGATAGATAGATAAATAGATAAATAGATAAATAAATAGA
>JAQFXW010004982.1:0-10693 GCA_034693945.1 Dendrobaena attemsi
ATATATAATTACATATTATAATATATATATATATTGTAATTATATATACTGTGGTACAACCTAATCGAAGAAGGAACAGCACGAAGACGCCACAAATGATAAAGTCTCGACCTAGATAAATTAGAGACGTTCTTAGTGAACGAAAGAGTACTGTCAAGAGTGATTACCAAGTTTTTAACGCTACCTGAAAAGGTAAACAGAGGGAAGCGCTCAGCAAGTAAATCATAATCAAGCTTAATCATGTAGTCATTTTAATTGAATTATTAGTCCGCAGCTATCGGCTTTCTTGCTGTCTTTGTACCAGAGGCGTTGTGTCACTCGCCTTTCTAATAATTACGCAAAGATATGTTATAATAACAATTATTATTATGATTTTATGTCAATAAACAGATGATTACACTACAACTGGTTGTTTGCATACTTATTTACAGCGTAGCGGTGACGCAGGCTGCTGCTGTGGCTGCAGCAGCGTTGACCGATGGATGAGAATGGCTGCTGCTTCATCCGTTTCGTTTTTTAGAAAATTATATGAAACCGTTTAATGTTGCCTTCTATCGTTGCCTTCTATTCTCCAGACACGAAATCTAATTCCTTTTAGAGACGCGAAGGTAGTCAGCTTGTGAATATTTTGCATGAAACTGTTAAGTGAGACGAGTAACATTATTATTAGAGTATGTGTCTGATGTGTGTAGATGACCCGTAATGATTTATGGTAGCAAATAATTAATATGTTCTATTGCTAGCAGCTTCATACGTCTAGAATGCTGTTTTATAGTCACATTTCTTGTGATCGAGAGAGATTTATTTCCTAATTATGTTAAGTAGCTAATTATATTATGAAGTGGAACGTGTCTGAAAATTTGAACAATTTTGTCGTCTTGGTATAATAGCAATGTAATTACTAGAAATAACTTTAAAGGCATCAAAATAGTTCTGTTTTGAAATTTGATGCGACAGCTTTGCAAGCCGAGTTTCCCGAATGTGTATCAAGCGTTGCAACAGATTTTACTACTTTAAAAGTTGTTAACAAAAGATCCACGATACAAAATATGTGAAATAATTGAAAAATATGTAGTTCAACGAGAGTGAAAGCACAAGCTAAGACAATTACACAGGTTGGATATGTCAACTTATAAATATCCCAGGATTAGGCTTATTTTTGCATGCATCTTCGCAAATGAAGTGCGTATATGGTCTCTGTTGTACAGATAAAAATATGAATCGCTTGACAAAGCGCTCGTTGAAACAGCAGGAGAATTACGAGCACGTCCTGATGTGCCTCATCTGTCGCAGTCTGTTCGACGACCACGACCACCAGCCCAAGTTCCTTCCGTGCCACCACACGTTCTGCAAGGATTGCCTGCGCGAGTACGTCCGCCAGATGGGCGACGAGATCGAATGTCCCTCCTGTCGCAAGGTGACCACGATCCCGGCCGCGGGCGTGGCCGCCCTGCAGACCAACTTCTACGCCAAGTACATCCAGAGCCTCGTGTACGGCTGCGGCGCCGGCGGCGAGGGGATGCTGAGCGAATGCGAGCGCCACCCGAGCCACACGCTGCGGTGGCTGTGCAAGGACTGCGCGCGCAGCGTCTGCGACGTCTGTCTCCAGGAGGACGACAGATGCTCCGGCCACCGACTCGTTCCGCTGACGACGGCGACGGAGGAATATCACCAGAAGATCGACGCCTCGTTCGCGAGCGCCAACTCGCTGATCGAGCGGAAGAAGGTGGAGCTTGAGGCGCTTCTGAAGGCGCTGTCCGAGGACAAGGACCAGTCGCTGCTCAAGATCGACTCGACGTTCGAGCAGTATGTCCACACGCTGAACCGGCGCGCCACGCTCCTGAAGAACAAGACGATAGACATCTACAACGAGCACACGTCGAAACTGGATGCGGACCTGGAGGAGATTTCGACGGCGATGACGTGCGTCGTCAGTCTGAAGGAGTACCACGAGACGATGATCTCGCGCGGCGACTTCACGGACGTCGAGCGGGGAATCGAGGAGCTGGACGAGGTGTGTCGAAACATCGCGGAGCGGATTCGGCCGACGAAGAACCAGATCATATTCGAGGATCGGCACGGGGCCGACAAGTTCCGGGCGGGCGTCAAGGATCTTGGACGAGTCCTCTGCAAGTCGGTTACGGCTGCTGCCAAGGTGGCGGAAGAAATCGACGAGGCTGGATCGTGTGGTGCGGCAAACGCCGGGTCGCCAGCAGTCACCCCGAATAATCCGTCAGAGGGAGAGGAGGGGAATTCGATTAACACTCCACACGCCGCTAGTTCGACGACTTTTGAAATGCCAGCGAAAGAGACGACTTACGACGATGCGCTGACAAAGTCGGAAGCGAAGACAACGCCAGACGCAAAGTCGGCGAATACTGCAACAGAAGAAAACATTCGTACAACCGAGAGCGACGATAAGACGAAATCAAAGCAGGACAGCACAACGCCAAATCCAGACGAACTTGACAAATCTCGACCTTCGAAAGCCATCTCGTTTTCTCCGGCTAATAACAACAACGCCACTAAACGAGTCGACTTTCCGGAGAGATTCGTGCAAGGTAGGTCGTCCTATACGACCGAGAGCTCCTCCTCTTCTTCCGCTAGGGGCTTCTGCAAGGATGCGCAACCTCTGCGTCGTCAGAGTCCGAGACGCGGAGTTGGAGACGGCGGAGGAATGGAGTCGCAAGGAAAGGGCGACTACTGGATGCCGGGTAGTAGCAGCCTCGATGGAATCAACGCCGAGATGAGTCCGGAACAGACTACGCTGTGATTTTCCAAGATTCGCCTGTGTAATAATTTAAACGTTTTCTCTCATTTCTGAAGGTGCGACTGCATCTTGTACTAGTCATCCGAATGAACTCTGTTTCATCTGCCTGTTCATCTTTTACTAGTCATCCGAATGAACTCTGTTTCATCTGCCTGTTCATCTTGTACTAGTCATCCGAATTCAGTGTTCATCTAGCTATCTAAGTCTACATCTGTTTTATCGAGAATGAGGGTGCGCTTTCCCCATCTCTTTTTTGTCGGTTACATCGAGCCTTTTGAATTTGTGCCCATTGTAGATATCAGTGTCGATTCCTAACGTCCGACGTCAGATCTTTGTCATGAATTTACTGTTTTAATCAGTTCTAGTGATTTTCTTTTACGTAGGAATGTTGCAGAACAAGAATGTCTTGACTGTGGACTTTTCTGTTCTAGCTTAGCTGAGTCGATTGTCGCTAAAATGATAACAAATATGGCTGATGTTAGAATTTTATGGGAGAAGGATTGTAGGATGTTTTGGAAAAGGTATTTAATGTGTTTAAAAAAAATAAGCCATAATTTGCTCACGTTTTATGTGTTAGCGCATAGTTCAAATGATGTTCGCGGACTGTCAATGGTGTGAAAGTCTGTTACCGATGTATTTTGCGTTACTGATGTACTTGCGTTGACTTGTGATACTTCAGACACGTGAAGTATTTTGCTCTTTAGCTATAATCGTATTATAACAAGACATATATACGTAATGTTTGCTTTGAATGTATTAAGAGCAGAACTTCATGGTATCTGTTTTATTGTAGGTTTTCTCGGCCATGGCCGTCGTTTTATTCCACCACTGTATCAAACGCTTAGCACCGATTTATTTTGTTTAGAGATCACAGTCGAGCTTAAACTGTTGTTTTGGTTGATGGAGTAGTAAGTTGGTGGGAGTAAACTGCCTGAGTTGTCTCATATGTTTAGATGTGTTATAAGGAGCATTTAGCTGTACCTGGCATTTCGCTTAATGCTTCCAACCATTTCTAAATGATATATAGTGCTCGCTAATTGTTTAATTCTGGTTTTAGTTCTATTTTTGGACACAACATCTTGTTGTATATTTCTGTCTGAAACACAAAAATGTTGCAGAATTTGTGTACTGAAATGTTGGAATTGAGTCATTTGGCAGATATCGATTACTGTCGCTGTCATGTCATTGTGTCAACCTTCTTTCGCCAAGTGGCATAGTAAATGAGGCACTTCGGCGTGCTAGCTCCGACTCGGCATCAGCGCTGTAGTTGTGAGCGCCTCTGAAAAGTTGTATATATATATATATATATATATATACTGAAATACAATACAATTGTTACCGTTGGACTCTGAAAATCTTGGTAAAATGAATTGATTACTAGTCAATGGGCTTTAACAATTTATTCTTTCTGGGATTGGAAGGGCTTTGCTTGGAGTTTGCAATGTAAGTTTGGACCTACTTTCTGGTTTATTTTATCGAGGTTTGGTCTATAAATGTGCAGAGGTTGTTTTTACCCTATGTGGAATTTGAAGTATTTTTTTGGTGCCAATCAACTCTAGTCGATTATTCAAAAGTCTGCCAGATTAGATTAGATTAGTAGGGTTTGGCTCCGACAACTTTTTTTGGTATCAGACAATCTTTGTTTCTCAAGTGAGAAATGTAAGTTTGTCTTTTACTTATATGTACACGGTGACACTGAAATGAAGGAGTATGCGAAGTAAGATGGATGATTTTGGGATTACTAGGAAATGACTTGGGATCAGCTGAAACCCTTGGGGAGCTGATTTGGTAGAAGTTGAAAGTTGGAATTGATCAATGAGAGCTGTAAGGATCTTGGAACGTGTGCGATGGTAATTATTTTATCATCAAAGAATTTGCACGTTAAGTATTAACTGGATCAAACGTATTTTAGGAGATGTTTTATTTTATGTTTTTTTTACATCGATGGGCTAATTCCCTAACTGCTTAGATGTTCACCTTAACTTAGACAAAAAACTGAAGAATTAAGTCAAATTGGTGTTTTGTTTGTACACATCTCTCGCAGCTTGTAGTTCATAGTAGTCTGTCACGATGTCATGAGCATCTATTGGGCCATTTACATATTATACAACGCCTAAAACCTCTATTTTTGACCCACCCCCTACCTCTTATAACGTTATATAACAGCGGCTGTGATGCCCTAACCCTATATTATATAACACCCCAGTCTATAAGTGCATTAAAAGACATTACAATCAACATATTTATTTAACAGCATAATACTTCAACTAAAACTATTTACACATACTATAGAAATGAAACCATACATCTTGTCAATCTTGATAATACCTACCAAAATAATTAGTTCAAGTGAATTAATTTAAATTTAAACCAGAATGAAAACAAATCGCACAGAATTTAATTTAAGAGTACAGGCAATTGTTAAAATTGTAAACAGCAAAATAGCATAAGCTGAAAAACTGTGTTATATAACAAAACCTTCAGCCTACCCTACACAATATAACGCTAATAAAACAGGAACCCACCCACCTACCCCTTGAACGTTATATAATATGTGAATGGCCCCTATTGTGTCAAATGAAGTATTAAGTGTTCTGGAAATACTTTGTCTCAAATACGTAACTGGCATGGACTGTATATATGTATTGGCAAATTTACAAAGTAAGACTTTTAGGTCAAGAAGAGGAGGAGGCTATTGATGTCAATGGATGTCTTGAGTACATGTTTGTGCTTGAATTTCATATTATACGAAATCAAGCCAATCAGTAAAGGAATTACTCAAACAAAAGAATGTTGTTGCATTGTGTAGCTTTAGGATACTTTATTTGCATTTAAATTTATTGGATTGTCTGATGACACCTTAATGTAATCACTGAGTCAGATAATGTAGCGCCTCTTCAAGAGCGATTTCTAGGAGGCTACCTCATGATGGGAAACAGGTTGAGAAATATTGTGTTCAAGCTCTTATAGAGTGTATGGGCCTACAGAGAAATAATGTTCTAATGCAGTTGGATGTTAGGCGATCAGTCCAAGAAAGTTGGACTAGCCACAAGAAAGCCCCTGTGCAGCCCTGTGAATGTTAAGGGCATCATCCATGAAAGACGTGTCTGGATTGATGGAGAGTGTATGTATGTGTGTATTTCTATACCACCTCTTACAGTCCACTACTATTCAGAGGCGGTCCCGACTACAGCCCGAAGGTGTGTCAGAGTTTTACATGCAGAAGCGCTTTAGCAATTGTGAGTGAAGGACTTACTAAAGGTCCCTATGCAGTGGGTGGGATTCGAATCTGCAACCCTTCGATTGCAAGGTGGCGACCTTCACCATTACACTGCCCGTCCCACAATTTAGGTGAGGTCATAGTTAATAAGATAAGAGCCGATCTGTGGGCATTATGAGAGGAGGACGTGGCATCTCAGCTCAGCAACGGATCTCATTGATCCTGAGAACGTTGTTCTATTCTGAAATGGCAGGGTTGTTATTGTCGGTGGCTCTGTATTGGATCGTGGATTTACTAGAAGAATCTCTCTGCCTCCAGATTGATTGACTCTGTTTCCTTTTCCATGGAAGCAGAGAGTGAGCAGATAACCCTGTGGCAGAGCATCATCAGATGCAGGAGGAACTGCACCGCTAGAGGTAAGACACACTGTAATGGGTTGGGTAGGGGAGGGTGAACATAGCAGAATAGCCTCTGTATTCGTCTGCCTATCTCTCTCTCTTTGTCCCTGTCTTTCTCGGCCTGTGGAGTAACAAGCTAGATGATATCCATTGACTGCATCTGTTTGACTGTACATACCTGTGTTAAGCTATGTGCAAATTCTTGGCTCGAGCAGTCCCTCCCACGGATAACAGACAGGCGGGCGGGCGTCCGGATAAAATACCTCTTGTAAACAGTGGAGCAAAAACTAACACTTGTACGGTTGTTAAGTGAGCTGTGCAAGTTTTCCTCAACTGGGAAGATGACTGCTCTGTATTGATCAGCATCAGAGCCGAGTGCTGCATCCCAACGCACAATCTCAAGCTTAGCAGCCCGGTCGGTCAGTCGGATGGTCGGCCCTACAATCCGGTTGTCTTTCGACCGACCAATGAACAAATGAGGTGGCGGTATAATGACAGAGCTTTTAAATAACGTGGCAGATGCTAGTGTTTAGTTGTCCTGTTGGCTGAGTGGTTTGTGGATTGAGACATATTCGACAGACGAACCGTTTGGCGAATTGTTCCGAGGTGCGCTGAATTTCCCGTAAATGAGGGCCATAGATGTGTTTAGCGTTTCTCCGTATTTGCTTATTTCTGAACTTCATGTTGTACAGTTGAGTCAGTAAAATAACTAAGTGTTGAAAGCGATGAAATGGTGTTGCAAACCACACTGCAGCAAAAACCAGAAGATCTGATCCCACTAATGACATGATTACCAGTCTCCAATTGTCCAATCCACAAAGACGGCTATCTATTTCAGATGTTGTTAAGCATTTACTTCAAGCCTATAGCTTCTCTTCAGAAAGCTTGTGGGGAACGAGTGAAACACTAATTTTAAAGGGATTTCTCCAAGTCATGTCAAATTGTCAAGTGCTAGAGATGTGTTGCACAAAGGAAGTAGATAGATGTATCTGCGAAAGATCTAGCGGTAGGCATACTAGTAGCTGTCCTCTGAAAAATTACTTGACTTCAGTTCCTTTAGTCCTCCAAGGATTACTCAACTTCAGTTACCTGCGGTTAATTTTGCCTATCAGCAAATCTGTTAAGGTGTTCAAGGAACCTGCCATAAGTTAGTAGCTTGCTTGAAATTTACATGGTAGAACATGATAATCATGACATGTGCATGGTCAGTCGTAGACCCTAGTGAGCTAATGAAATTGAGCCATTCTTGTTCAGTCAAGAAACCTTGGATTTCCAACACACTGGTCTCTGTGCAAGAGTTAATTGAAAGAGAGGAACTGGTATAAAAACAGATTGATTAGCTGAAAGGCAAAAAGAAATTATGACATTATTGAATAAATAGGACTACTGCTATTTTCTTATAAATCCAAGCTTAACAACGTACATAGTTCAGTATAACTCAAAGCTAGCTGATCACTATACGACTTTATTAAGGATTTTTGGAAAAATTACTGATGCTGAAGTAGTTTTGTAAAAGATTAACATTGTTGGTGTATACCGGCGGTTAACAACCTGAGGTCCTCGAACCATCAGTGGTCCGCAAAGAAGGCTTAAAATTTGGTTTTCCTTTGAAAAACTTAAACGTAGGTAAATGTTGTCTTATTCTAATATGTCTTAATTTCAAGAGCTACATGGTGGTATTGGCTGCATGAAACTAACAATGCCTAACCTAATACTGAATGTTGGGGTGGGTCCATAGCTTACTGGAGAGAGCAGTTGGTCGATACGCTGAGCAGTGTTAGATCTGGCGGCGTAGGTTCAATCCCCACATGGGGCAGTAATTTATTTTAAGTTTCTGTTAGCTGCTAATAGCGCTTTTCTTTTGTGCGGTTTGTCTTGTATCAGTTGGAAAAATAAGATCGCCCACCTCCGCTCCTGGTTTGGCCGTACCAGGAGTGATCCAGCACTTAGGCCATTAGTGTAAGGCTAACCGCTGTTAAGCCGACACGCAGCTGCGTGTCGTGCTATGCGGGCCGTATTTCGTATAACCTGTCTGTAATAATACTGCGTTCTTGTCAATATGAATATATTAAAGAGTATTATTATTATTATTAATAATAGCACATCGTGAGGATAGTATACCACATTAATATTCATTATCTAGTTCATGGTGGCGGTGTAGACTGTGCAGGTGTATGTATGTGTGTATTTATATACCGCCTCTTACAGTCCACTACTATTCAGAGGCGGTCCCGACTACAGCCCGAGGGTGTATCGGAGTTTTACCCCGCAAGCAGAGCAATTGTGAATTAAGGGCTTGCTCAAGGACTTTACTCAGTGGCTTGTTGCGGTGTCGATCTGTGCCCTGTGACCGCAGTGTTGTTAGGATTCGAATCCATCTGAAGCAGCTGCGTTGGGACCTTGAGCAAAAGTCCTTTACTCGCAAATACACTGAGGGAAGAGGCTGAGCATAATGGAAGAGTAATCACAGGAATACAAAATCAAGTTTCTTAATATGCAGATTCAACCTTCTTTCGCCAGGTGGCGTAGAAAATGGCGCTTCGGCGTGTTAGCCCCAACTCTGCATCATACTTACAGTCGGGAGAATCTCTGAAAATAAGCGTACAATTTCATCTGATGTCTTATTTTCCATTGTGGTTAACGTGTGAAGTTGAAATCAAGAGGCCTTGTGTAGCCTCTGTGGGAACCATGTTAAAGGTGTCTGTCAAAAATGACTTTGAGAGGCAAACCTTTAGCCAAAGGAGGTGTCTATATGAGACACCATTATAGGGGCGTCATTTATTTATTTTATGATTTTCATTAATTTATATAATTTCATATATTTTTCTAATTGATTTAATTATAATAATTATTGCCATACTGCCTTGTCAAGTCTGCTGTTACTCAAAGGTGGTCCCGATTACAGCCAGAGGTGTATCGGAGTAACGCTCAAAAGCGTCTGGAGCAATTGTGAATAAAGGACTTGCACAAGGTTCCAACTCAATTGTATGGATAATGGGTCTTAAAAGTGGGTCTATTATTAAAGCTGCATAGATTAATTAACAATTATTGGGTACTGTGTCCATGACAACCACAAGATTGTCAGTTGCTGAGATACGATGTTTATGGAATTTCATCACCTTCATCGCATTTCAGTTATGACGATTTTGTATAGCGATCATTTTGGCATCGACCTTGTTCATTTTGTAATGCATTGTTCGGATCCTTCACAACCGCTCGTCCGTTTGAATGGACACCGCGCCATTTAGGTACCCGTGCACGGACAGTGCTAGCCCGAGATTGTTAAATCTCTGAGGATCGAACCGAGGTTGACGAAACAACGGACCGGTTCGCTCCCGATGTTGATAACTAGGCTTAAGACACCATTGAAACGTGTGTCATCGATAATATATTTTCATACAGATTCAAATGAAGATAATTAGCTGTGAAATATACAATCAACTGTCCAATTTTACTGTCCAATCAACTGTCCAATCAATCAACTGTCCAATAAACTGTCCAATTTTATGTTAAAACAATATGTTAACACTAGCTGCAACCCGTAAAATTACGGGCAGTTTCAATCAAGAACCACAATTTCAAAGAAATATACTTACTTACTTACCTACTTACTCGAAACACGACCGATATAAAAGATACTTACACTATGCCGTGCAATGTACCCTATTCTTTGTGCAAATGGCTTCTTTTGTTCGCTTCCGATAATATGGCGTTCGAAGTGTTGGTTGGAAAATAAGACTAACCAACCCAAGCGTCCGTAGAACGATCAGAGACTGAAGGCGAATTTGGAATAATAAGACTATGCTTACTTACTTACTTACTGGAACGCGTCGGTGCAGGCGAAATCTGCTCGACTTTCTAGCAGACCGTTACGGCCGCGAGAGCGTTAGTGAGACCGAATTAGCATATATGCAAATTTTATATGTTGATATTCCACATAAAATTTCTGATGAATTTCTTTCTACTAATTCGTATTATTATTCAAATTTTCTTTCATTTACGCTGCCAACATTTCTGATGATTCCTTTTAGTCATTTCCTACGTTTTGGGGTTCCCCTTAAAATCTTATTTTCGCCGTCTTCCTTAGACTTTTGACTTAAGTATGTCAAATTTTGTGTATGCTGTAATTTTCAGTTAAAAGATTTCTTCTTATTAAGGTGTCCTTCCAGCACCAGCCGCCGGCGTTGGCCAGCCATTTTCTTGGTTCACATTAAAAATAATATAATTATATTCTTTTATTATATTCATATTGACAAACGGAATATGATTGCAGACAGGTTATACAAAATACGGCCCGCATAGCAC
>JAQFXW010004983.1:0-10692 GCA_034693945.1 Dendrobaena attemsi
AGCCACGACCAAAATAGAAAGACTTAAGTGATTTATAGAACTGCAGTGGATTGACAAGAAGTAGCGAACGAAGGCCATGTAGTGTATAGGCCTATACAGGTCTGATTCGGCGATGACAACAACGGGTTCAACCTTCTCCTCCTGTTGAAGAGCTGTCAGGAATTGGTTCTCATGCCCCTGGAGTATGAAGACGAAAACAATTATGGTCAAAATAGTGAAGCAGCTCCTGCCACTGCTCTTATATATTTACTCTGCATGTCCTAGATGCGTCCTGTACACAGTGCGGACTCTCGAAATTGCCCGATGCCATTCGTGATCATGTGATGTACGATGAAGCCATCCACCCATCTCTCTGTATGCTCTTCAACGATCTATTAATGTGCGAGCGCAATGAAAAGGCTTGTTGTCCAACACGCATGCCAAGCCATGGGCGAGTACAATTTGCACATACTATAATTGTGCTGTACGCCCTGTAAGGTTAAAATTTTAAGCTTCTATAAACTGTAGCCTATAATATGCTGTTATAATTTTCTGAATTAGGGGTGGAAGACTGGTCAGATAGAATGGGGGAAGAATAGTTTTGAGGGGAAATGGAAAGTCGTGGGTTTTTGCTTGGGGGGATAGAAGCCCCTGACCGTAAGGAATTTCCTTAGATGTATACCATTCAGTAATGTGAATTTCCTTAGATGTATACCATTCAGTAATGTGAATTTCCTTAGATGTATACCATTCAGTAATGTAGCTATATAAAACCAATGCGCTAAGTCAGTATAGGTCTAAAGTTATTACGCACTTAAAAACGATGCAGTAGGCCATTATAAGTTGCATCACATTAGACTTGTAGGCCTACAGTGCCTCTGCTTTTGTCGGGTGACAACGCATTACATAGCGAGCGATAACATTGAAGAGTGAATGTTTTGAAATCAACAGAAACGCAATTTCATCAGGCTTAGTTTGGCTTCTTTTCCAACTGACGAAGGGGTCTGAACCAACAAATAATGTTTACAATGTCATAATAAATTCAGACCTAGAACGTTCATTAATGACAGAGTTCATCTATTACGTCAATCGATCAGCAGGGGGTGCCCTCAGAAGATCGATGCGCTGCTGATAGATTTGCGTCCCTCCTCTCTTGCTTTGATTTACCCATAAACAGCCTTTAATTGCTACTTTATGCGAAAAGCCGTCTGCAAAAACACGCTTTATCGACGCCATCAGTCACATTGTGCCGTTGATCCAAATTCTGTGCCACGTGACCCCAATCAGGCTTGGAACTTATGACGTAAGAGGAAGACAAATAAGTTAAATCAAAATAATTATTAGCGATGTTCTAAATGGCAAACATAGGTTTTAAATCGCCACATCAATAGGACTACTAATACACTACTAGTGCTGCCACTTTCACGACTTACCACTCTGTCACTATCAATACTTAGGCTACTACCTGGTCGACCAGAACGACTGCTCATAATAATATATTATAACAATACTAATAAGAGACCTAATAACAATTTATATTGCTCCGCAGAAAGAAATTGGCAGGGCAGCCCTGGACAAAATATATACCAGAAAACATTAATTTTCATCATCAGTTAACTTTTCTAATGAATCAACTTTCTGTGTCAAATATACATGTAGGCCATGGCAGCCCTCGATTAGTCCTGAAATATCGTCTATTTCAAGTAATGACATCATAGGCCTATGACAACAGCATCGCAAATGGTTCTAATTGGCACAAAGTAGATCTGCCTTTACATAATTATATGAGTTTACGACTTTATGCTGTAGGTCTAGTAATCTGATTAACAAATCAAAGTAATCCATAAACTTCAAAGCAACGTAAATGATCAAGATTACGCACAATTTCGTCTGGAAAGAACTCTATGAAATTACATGTAGGTCCACTTTCCAATTATTAGTGGTGTCTGAACTAGAACGTTTGCAGTTGGAAATGCGAAAGAGGTTTCAATCATGCATTCAATGACAGAATGATGTTCTGGGTTTAATGTTTGTATAAGGGGCAAGCATAGTCCACCCCTATACTGCGTATGGGAAGATGATTGTAGTTATTAGACCGTCAATGTGTCTCTGCGTTTCTGCAGCAATTCTCCAATCGCGAGTAATAAAGGCACAGCAGAGATTGCCTGAAGCCCGACCTCCGTTATAACACATATATCGATTGGACGACATGTTTCCACGCAAATTATCAATACCTTAATGTACCGACAAGCTGGTCCGCTCACCGCAAAGCACGCATGTTCAGAGTTAACAATTGAGAGCAGCAGCAGCAGCGCAGCGTTTGAAGTTGCAATTTAATCTGACAATAAACGGACGAGTGGTGCTCCATATTCGCTGCGGATCTTTTCATCCCGTGGAAAAGTCTGAACTCCGATGTAACCGTGACACTGTAAGGTGTATTAGGTCAATAATGCAACTACAGCCACTGTTCTCGTCATGCAGTCCATTACGGCGAAATATTATAGTCATCTCTTCGGATGACGGTATATAAATTTATGACTGGAATTATAATTTATAAGGACGTGGTGGCGTAGTGGTGTGCTGGGTGTCTAGTGACGTTGGGTCGCAGGTTCGAATCTAGCACATAGACCTATAATTATAGCTAAAGCCACTGCGTTTGGACCTTCGATCCTGATTGCTTTGTCGGGGAAAGGGAAAAGCCTACAATGGGCAAGACACTTGTGTCGAATATATAAGATCCTGGGTCGAGTCCAGAGGTCCCTACTTCATGCAAACTGAACTTTGTTTCGATATGCGTCGTAGTATCAGCGTGTAAGTTCCAAATCAGCATCATCACTGACATACGAGAGCGCATCTGAAGAGTTCATACTACAAGAAGCGCTATATAAATAGAAATCGAACTCAATACAATGCAACTACATTAGTAACTGTATAAATACTGTACACTATCCCTCCGCCACTCCAACTTCAGTTCCTTATTTCGCTTTCGTATACGTCTTCAAAACCTGGATTAGTTCTCTATCGCCGAATTACAGGCTCTTATACTTTGACGCATGCAGCCCAGGCTCTGCTGCTTCTGGTGCCATTAGTGTCCGGAATGTAGGCCTACTGCAGAGACAACGACCTGCAACCATCGAGAATATGCCATCGTGTTCACAGCACAAGAAGCACACATCGACGATGTCTACTAATTCGATTTATTATCGAGGCGACGACAGTTGCTGCAGCTGAGATGGGATGTAGTAGTAGTAGGAGGAGGAGGAGGAGGAGGAGGAGGAGGAGGAGGAGGAGGAGGACGAAAAGGATGAGGAGCTCTGTATCGCCATGTAGCACAAGACGAAGTCTTATGGGTGATCAGAATTGACTGATTCCATTCGGTTGCGTCGTAGTCGTACCAGGTGATGGACAAACATTGAGGAGGTGAAGACATGTCGATATGGATGACATTTGGCATTCAATTTTTTACTGCTTTCCTGGAAACAGTCCGCTGTCTGTCTGTCTGTTTATCTTTCTCTCCGTTTTTGGTCTATCTAACTCTATTGCAAGTTTCTGTTTCTGTTTCTGTGCATAATAAGTTTGTTTATATGTTCACGTGACGTCTAATTTATACTTTGTCTGTCTGTCTGGTTCGCTCTCTGTCGATGTCCATCTCTCCCACTTTTATTAAATTTGTCTACCTGCATCTATCTACGTGCACGTCTACATGTACCTGTCCCTCTGTCTGTAAACTCTGTGTGTCTGCCTATACCGATGCATCTATTTATTTTTATCTGTCTCCTCTCTATCTGTATAAATCTTTTTCGTCTTTCTCTGGTTCTTCGTCTCTGTATGCAGCCTTATCTATATGTCTGTCTCCTTGTCTCTCTGTCTGTTTCTCAATATATATATATATATATACATATATATATACTAGAAATTTTACAATCGCAAGATCTCACATATAATTTTAGTAGATGTGATTATGTGTAAGCCTATCTCTCTGTTATTCCATTGCATATTCGATCATTCTGCCTTCGCAACTCACTCTATCTGCAGCTCTCGAATTTCTACCATTCACTTTGCTTTTTAAGTTTTTTTCTCGATTTCCATTTCTTCTCCCCGCCTCTATCTCTTCCTCCCTTTATCACTCTGTCACTTCCTCTTCTGTCATTCTCTATTTCATCAGTCTATCCTTCCCTCCATCACTTGCCGCTTCAGTCCTAGAACGAAATCCATCCACTCCGCTACGTTCCTCTCTGCCTCTTTCTCATATCACTCCACATCCTTGTCCTCCTCCTCCTCCTTCTCCTCTTCCTCCTTCTCCTCTTCCTCCTCCTTCTGCTCCTCTTCCTCCTCTTCCTACTTGACCTCCAACTTTTCTCTTACACTGTTTGCCTCCCTCATTTCATCCTCCTACCATGTTTTTCCAGCCTTTCCCTTCTCCGTCCCGACCATCTCCTTATTGCGTGGCTGTGCTCGTCTGTCGCAGCAGCCGGTCTCTTCCCTGCAGCTGCAGATGGGGGTCGATAGTAGACAGACGGGAGCCATCGCTGCTCCAAGTGACACAATGCATGACACCAAATAATAATTATACTCAATGCGCCGCGCTTCGATTAAAGAGATCAATCGATACTATTCACTGAATATACAACACCTCAAGCCAGCGCATAGGAACCTTCGATAATTTTGCCACTCACACTAATTGTTCTGTGGAGGAAAAGGAGGCATTACATGTAGCATGACGGATGACTCGAACGAAGAATATCAGATCTATAGAATCGACTCCCTTAGGCAGACTCAACCTTCTTTCGCCAGATGGCGTAGTAGATAAATCGCCTCGGCGTGCTAACTCAGACTCAGCATCAGCGCCGTAGTCTGCCATGGAGCTCTTAAGAGTAATAGTAGTAGAACACTTCTTAAGATGTGCTATCTTCCAATGAAATGAAAGATGAAATAAATAAGCAGTTCTCAACTCTCTGCTATATATGTATCTCGTCAACCAAGCCCTTCCTCAGTTCAGGTCTGATCAATATTAAAGAGAGTTGGGTCATTCGGTAACACCCTGCATATGTTCACCCGTTCTATGTATATACATCTGTCAATACAAACATCTTTCTTCACATTCACCTCCCTCCTCCCCTCCACCCATATCTACTCGACATCGTTCTCATCCTCACCTGTTCTGTTAACAACTTTATCCAAATCTGTTAATCAAGAAGATTCTGTCGACACTCAATTCCTATAGTGTCATCCATCAATCAAACTCTCAGTCAATAATGTTCTCCGCCTTATCTATCTACACTGTGTCCCAATTGAAGTAAACCTGTTTGTTTTCGCGATATATTTCTTAATTCTAAATGAAACTCTATGCAATTTTAGAGCGTCCAAGAAGGATGAATTACCAATGTTTCTTGAAAGTTTTTATCAAATTCTATCAACAGAGTCCGAAGTCATTCACATTCACATTTGGACAAAGAAAATGTGAAGTTTCCAACATGTAAAAGATAGGAAATTAGGCCTATTTCTTGAAACCGCAATCTTACTTCCTAAATGATTTACATATTAATAAATATGACGTCGTATTTACGTCATCCGTATAAGAGAACACTAATAAAAGTGGTTTTCAGCAAAAAGGTGATTTGGGTTTGATACAAATTGTACGACAAGAAAAATATTATCGTGACGTTTTCTACACGAGCACTGTCTTGCTGCTTGCTATTCAAGAATAATGTTGGGCAGTGAATTTTTCATATTCCACCAGGACAGCGCTCCTGCTCATCGAGCCAAAGAAACTGTTGATCTGTTTTCAAGAGAAACTCCAGAGTTTATTCCACCAACGCTTTGACCCCCCGAATAGCCCTGATCTCAATCCACTGGACTACAAGATCTGGAGCGTCTTTCAAGAACGTGTTTATCAAACTCGCATACGTAACGTTGCACTTGCCATCTCAAACAGCGAATTGTGTAAAAATGGATTCGCTTTGATCAAGGGATTGCTGACAATGCTATCAATGAATGGCGAAAGCGTCTTAGAGCCATGCATTCGAGGTAATGGCGGGCATTTTGAACATCAGCTTTGATTATTGGCTCAAATTATTAATTTCCTATCGTTTACATGTTGGAAACTTCAAATTTTCTTTGTCCAAATTTGAATGTGCATAACTTCGGACTCTGTTAATAGAATTTGATAAAACTTTCAGGAAACATTGATAATTCATCCCTCTTTCGCGCTCTAAAATTGGTATACAGAATATTGGTCATAGGCTTACATGTATTGGTCATAGGCTCAATGGTCATAGGCTTATTGGTCACAGGGGCTATCGGTCATTGGCTTATTAGTCACAGGGACTATCGGTCATAGGCTCGTTGGTCATCGGTCAAAAATAAAGAAAAGGGTGATCGGATTTATGATCGCTTGTCCTGATTCACACAATAGGGGCCTACTATTTCCAATGAAAGGATTCATACACGGAGGTTGATTGGCCCGGCGAAGGTCGTAAATTTACTGTGCTAAATGTAAGAGCTGAATCCGATGAAAAATCCCAATTGTATAGAACGAAGTTCCTCACGTGATTGCACAACGATTATATGAAGCGAAAAGCAACCTTCTTCCAGGGTGTGACAGAGGTAGAACAAGCAAGCATCAGATGATATCTCTTGCTGAAAGAGAGTGTTACATGTATGTGGGCAGTAGCTACTTATGGAAAGACGGATATTCTAACATATCTGGCATATATGCGAGCCTTGGTTTATGCTTCTTTCAAGCAGTAGACATTTGATGGCTCTGCGATGTTTAAATTGTATCTATTAAAAAATCAACACATTTTTAGAACATAAGCTTAATAGGTCGTTTCTATAGACCTACTCTATCAGCCAGCGTCCTAAATACCAAAGCTCTCAATCGGATCGGATCTAATCTCCAATGCAAATCACCACTAAGAATCAGACAGGCGAAACAGACCAACGTATCAACTAATCAGTCGACGTTGGCGCGCACTTTGACTGGAACTAATGGACCATGAAGGTCCATAGTATACAAAGCAGTTATTAATACTGCGATTGCTGTCTGTGCTACACATGGGGTTCGACTCCTTCTTGTACTTGTTACTGGCCCAATTGTTGATAGTTTTACCTGAGATATTTTGATCTCTCACCTTGTCACCTTGTGCTGTCAGTTCTTTGAACTCTAGCGACCGTCATAATGAAGGTTGTCTATTTTTTTTCTTTCTGATGTCGCGTCCTTTAGTTCTGTCAATTCATTCCAGTTGTTGTTTTTAACGCTGATAATTAAAGGTTCAACGAGTGAAACTTTCATTATGCAGGATTTTCAGAAACATAGACGTAGTTCCAGATGTTAGTTAGTCCGTTTTAATGATGTTTAAAGTCCCTGAGGGATTCTATAATACCTCGGGGTATAAAAAATATCATTATTATTTTGTTATTATTTTTAAATTTCTTTATCTTATAATTATTATTACGGTTAATTAATAAAATTAGTCTGACAGGTGTTTCTAACATTACATGTTAGCACTTTAAAAATCATCATCAACGATAAGAACTATAGAGTCTGATTGATCTATTCGTTGGAAGCAGATAAGGTGAGGCTGTAAATTATAACGATTTTTCGATTTTGATGAAAACTGTGCATGCGAATCATATATGGGTCAGTTTGTGAATATGACAAAATTCAGCAATTGTGACTCAAAACATTTAATAGCTGGCATCATTATCTGTGTTAGGTGTATGTTTGACTTAGGCTTCTATAAATGTTTGGCAAAGATCCATTACGTAGCTAGCATGAGTAGTCCTCTTTCATTTAATACGTTTCTCGCCTTTGAAACTATTTTTGCAGCCTAGTATAATAATGCCTACAGGCGTGCCGGAGGCGATGGAGCATAGTATAGGCTATGATAGGTGATTTATCTGACATTTTATGAGTTCCATTAAGGAGGCTTCCATTCTTAAGATACATAAATGTCCACTTTAATTAATGTTATTGAAACTCCTCTTTTGTATTTATGCATTTTTGTATCGTAAAGACGATTCCTGCTAACGGTGATACGTCAATATGCACAGATGTATGACTTCCGTAACATATCATGTTGAACAATCTTCCACAGAGTGGCTCCAAAGTGTCCTGCACGTGTTAAACTGACAGGTCAATATTACTGTATATATATTTTTAAATCTGTATTAAAATGCAGCGAAGAAACAGGAACGAATGTGGGATGGAATATCGAGGTTCGTAGGCCTACATCCTAAAGGAACGAATAGTACTATAAGCCTACAGGTTGTTGTCAATGGCTAAGTAGGCCTAGCATATATCCTAATAGTCGTAATCACGCAGTTATAACGCAGTCAATATTACTATTGATTGAATAAAATTATTATTGTCTTTTCAATTGTGATAATAATCACATTTAAAGACCATTCACACTAACAGAATGTTACACAGACAGATTTTTCTAAACCTGTAAATGTTCATTACCGGATAACACTTTTAATTAACAGATCGTGGATCCTGTACTTCGTGTTAGTCTACGGGGTAAGAAACAGGATTTTTACGTCACCTCGTACGAACCTGATCCGTTTAAATAAGCAGAGATCGGTGCAAATGGTTGAATCGGTTCTTATGGGATGAATGGTAGTAGCAAACGAAATAGGCTACTAGACATGCAACCTCGGCTGGAACAAAGAACTCCGCGTGGGAGAAGTATACGACTGGAAGGAGGAAGGAAAACGTCGGAAAAATTGATATATCGACGTCGTCACTCGGTCTTCTTCGTTAAGCGTCTCATCAGCGATCTATATATAGCCTCCGGATACTTACCCTAACGAACAGCGGGCGGCAACTAAACCAACCTTCTGCACCTGTTCAGAAACCTCTGTCTTGACCTAGAACAGATGATTGCCCTATCGATTCTGCTTTGACTAAGCAAATTGGATGGTTCCAACGACTTCGCTCTTGGGTGCTGTAGGGGCGATGAGATTACAATTACGATCTTAGTCAATGACTCATAATATCCGTAATACATGTTATACGATCTATGATCTACATGCTTGTAAATATGCACACCATTGTAATTGTTGTTCAGTTGTTATGCAAAATGGTGCTTGGTGCTGATGCTGATGATGATGATTACAATAAAAGTAAATTGAATTGAATTGAATTGAAATATTACGCGGCAGAGTAGTGGTGAAGGTCGTCGCCTTGCAACCGAAGGGTTGCAGGTTCGAATCCCACCCGCCGCATAAGGACCTTGAGCAAGTTCTTCACTCACAAATCACAATTGCTCGTGGCGCTTCGGCGTGTAAACTCCGACACACCTTCGAGCTGTAGTCGGGACCGCCTCTGAGTAGTAGGAGACTTGAAGGGGCGATATATAAATGTGTAAATAAATAAATAAATAAACAATCAATGTCTTCTTCTTTTTGATTCAGGAAGGCATAACAGACGAAAAGTGAAACGAAACAAAAATTCTATGAACATCAGAGTGTTGAAGTAATTCGATCCTCGTACATTTGGAACTGTCAATGTGGAGCGATAAATAGTTTTCAATGAACTAGTCCTATAATTAGACAAACATAATATTAAATAGATTTCAACCTGATACTCTAATTATAGAAAGAACGAGGTTCTAAACTAACAATTACCTCATCGTTAACTATTAATTATAATTATTGCAATAGAACGGAGCTGAATAGTATAAGTGCTCAGAGAGCCAGTGCAGTGATTATTATCTTCTGTCCAAAATCGTGCGGTAAAGAAAGATGAAGATGAAAATGAAGATGGCGACTGCATTCAAACTGGTTCTTCTTCTGGCTGGTTTGATGACCACTGTGGCTGGTTTTGGTCGACGGAACAGTCTTATACTCAACAACGAACTGAGAATGTTGAGAACAATGCGCAGAGGAGCCAGCCTTCAGGTTAGAACTGGTCTGGACAATTGATTGACTGACTTATTAATTGACTGCCTTATTTATTCACTGACTTATTGATTCATTTATTAATTGACTGACTTATTTATTCACTGACTTATTGATTCATTTATTAATTGACTGACTTATTGTTTCACTGATTTTTGATTGTTTGACTTATTAATAGACTCACTTATTAATTGGCTCACTTATTAATTGACTGACTTATCGATTGACTAACTTGCTGATTGACCGACTTATTGATTGGCTGACTTATTAATTGACAGACTTATTGATTGACTGACTTATTACTTGACTGGCTTATTGATTTGCTGACTTATTGAATTACTGACTTATTGATTGATTGACTGGTTTCATCTTATATTTTGATTGCATGCATGGAATGGGTTAGGGTATTCACTAAACACAGACACAATCATTGTACGATCGACTTCCTTTATTAAGCTCTAAGGCAACAATACAACGTCAGGATGGTTCGTCTTTTATTCGCAAGACGGCTCTTTGAATAATACAATCGTAGAATGTTTCGGGCGCCTTGGACAGCTGCCAACCGTTAAATTTGACTCCTGTTGTAACCTGTGGCTATTTATTCATACTGAAATTTGAGTGTCAATAGAAGAAAATAACATTGTTAGTTATACTGTTATTGATTAACAAACCTGCTAACTTGGTTTATGTATGTATGTATGTGTGTATTTCTATACCGCCTCTTACAGTCCACTACTATTCAGAGGCTGTCCCGACTACCCGAAGGTGTGTCGGAGTTTACACGCCGAAGCGCTTCAGCAATTGTAG
>JAQFXW010004984.1:0-10692 GCA_034693945.1 Dendrobaena attemsi
TTAGTCATCACTTTAGTGCAGCAGATAATGCACGTCCATATACCTAGAAATCGTTCAGATCTGGAAGCAATTATAAAAATTGGCATAAACATTTGTTGATGGCCAATCTACAAGGAAAGAACGTTAGCCACTTAATTTTTCAAGATGGCGGCCATTTTCATGATGGCGGTCATTTGTTAACATGAATTGTCATATTCCTTGTCTTTTTAGCAATAGAATCCGGCAGCTTAGTGTAAATATTGTTCACTTGATGATGAAAGCATGGAATTTAGTGTTTGAAGTAGTTTCAAACACTTGTCTACACAACGGCAACCATTTTCCTAAATGGCTGACAGAATAGATTTTTCGATATCTAAGCTTCTAGTCCACCTAGACTCATGATCTTGGTGTCTAAACATACTTATTTAGGGGCAAGGATTCCAAAAAAGTAGTTTCAAACACTTATATCTAGACAATGGCAGCCATTTTTCAAGATGGCCGACCGAAAAGGATTTGTTCAATATCTAAGCTTCTAGTCCATCTAGAATCTTGGTGTCTAATCTAGTCCATCTTGGTGTCTAAATATACTTATTTAGAGGCAAGTAATCCAACAAAAGTAGTTTCAAACACTTATATCTAGACAATTATGGCAGCCATTTTCCAAAAATGGCCGATCGAAAAAGATTTGTTCAATATCTAAGCTTCTAGTCCATCTTGGTGTCTAAATATACTTATTTAGAGGCAAGAATTCCAACAAAAGTAGTTTCAAACACATAATCTTCACAACGCACTCAGCCATTTTCCAAAATGTCCCCATTTTTGACCTCGCAAACATTGTATTTATTTTTGTTAGCTGCCTTGATATTTATAATGAATATGCTATAACATAGTAGGCTACTGTAGTCCTCACAATAATTGCAGCTACACATTGCTGTGCAGTTTAGTCCCAAGCGGCAGTGGCGGATCTAGGGGGGCCTGAGGGTCCGGGCGCCCCTTAGACATAACCCTAACCCTAATTTATTCCGTAACCCTAACCCTAATTTCAACGCTAACCCATTTACAATTAATAATAAATTAAAATGAAATCCTCACTAATGAGTAACCTATTTCTATTTTATATCAAATTGTTTGTTAGACTGCAGACAACATTTTCTAGTTTCTATTGCGCTACATAAATAGTGTATGCACAGTGCTCATGGTGCTGACATTTATTTAGAGTAAAGACCGATAGTCGCTTGTTGTTAAATATAGGCCTACGCATTCACAAATTATTGGCGTCGCCGGAACAAAATATCAAAACCTGTTAACGTTATTTGAAGCGGCAATGAACAGTGGGTGACGTCACTAGAAGTTGAATAACTTTTGCTCTGTGTTAAATATTTTGGTGAAATTTGGGGGTTATACGTAGATATGAATTGCTTTTCAGTGCATAAAGTTTTATTTGAAAATTCTTACTTTTGACCGAAATATTAAGAAACACCCGTAGTGTTCTCAATTTTGTTGGACCACCCTGTATATGATACTATAGTTTTCTGTTAAAAATGAGTTGTCATCCCGTGCATTCCTATCTATAGTCACCCCTTGCATTTCTATCTATAGGGCCTAATCTAAGGCCTATAATTATGATTAATGTGCATAGACGAAAGCCGGATCAGACATAATTAAACTCTTATCAGCACTCTGTCAGATGCCCTTATGGAAAACCCCACGACAGACATTGACACCAAAGTTAATAGGCCTATGTTTCATCTTGTCGCCTATTCTGTAGGCCTAGCTGGTGTTTCGCTGATTAATAACATGGCCGTACGTTCGGTTATACAGCTGGCAGAATATAGAAGTAGATCTCACCTAGTGTCCTAGTCTATTATACTCTAACTGAGACTAGCTCTATAGCTATTTATGGTGCATATAGCCTAATTACATTATTGGTCCTATATGTTTATAGGGGCGCAATAGGCCTATAGGCCTACAAACCTATATAATTATGTGATAATCAATGTGAAGGAAAGACTGGCAACGTTATCATCAACTTACAGTTAGGCCTACTCCTAATTCAAAACTAAGCGCAAGTCCTGCTTATATTCACGAGCACTGCATCAAGTCAAAGAGGAATTTCTAGAAAGTTGTGGTACACACACAAACTGCAGGCACACACACAAACATGGGCTGCACACGCAAACACACTTGCGCGCGCATAATAGGCCTGTAGGCCTACAGTCGCAAACACACAGAGTACACGCACAGCCGCGCGTTCGTCAACATTATTGTAGGTTAGGCATATAATAATAGCCTTATAAGTGTTGCCGTGCCACCATAAGAACAGGCCATTAAGCCTATATAAATACGTCGGCCTGATACGCAGACAAATACTTTGCTAGGATATATACCTAGGCAGCTGTCTTCTACGGTTCTACACACCCCCCCTTCCCCCAAAGAGACAGCCAGGCCCACGGACTCAATCCCTCTCCATCCTCCTTCCGTAGGCCTACTACCTGTCTTCTCCTCTGTTTCAGGACTCAGATTGCAGCAAGTGAGTTTGAGTTCATTTCGAGGTATATCAATATACAGGGTGTTTATTTAAAAAAATGACCCCCTAAGTTTCTTGCAGATATTTCCAGCAAAAGTTGGAATTCTTTAATGAAATTTTACAGACTGAAAAAGCAGTTCATATTTACATAAAACTGACAACTTTTACCAATATATTCCAGACAGAGCAAAAGTTATTCAACTTCTAGTAACGTCACCCACTGTTTTTCGATGGTTCAAATAACAGTTAGCAGTTCTATGCTAATATTTTCGACAAAAGTAAAATTCATTTAATGAAATTTTCCAAACCTGAAGGCAATTCATAATTACATATAACAACCAAATTTTATCAAAGTATTTCAAACGCAACAAAAGTTACAGCACTTTTAATGAATCCACCAACTGTTTTCTTATAATTCGATAAAGTGTAACGCAGCAAATTTTACATGAAAAGGGCTCTAACTTTTGTTGCATTTGAAATACTTTGATAAAATTTGGTCTTTACATGTAAGTATGAATTACCTTTAAGCCTGTAAAATTACATTAAAAGAGTTGTATTTTTGTCACAAATATTAGCAAAAAGCTAATAAACGTTTTCGAACCGTCAAAAGACAGTGGGTGACGCAATTTAATTAATAGCTGAATAACTCTTGCTCTGTCTGGAATACATTGGTGGAATTTGGCAGTTAGGCCCTATACGTAAATATGAATTGCCTTTCAGGCTTGTAAAATTTTGTTAAAGAATTCCCACTCTTAACGAAAATATTTGAACAAATCGTAAGGTGATATTTTTTTAATAAACACCCTGTATATAGGCCCTTACACGTATTTTGCAGACAGATATTTTGCTAGGATATATATAGGCCTATAAGCCCTATATATAAATATAATATTGTATGCATTAATTTCTTGAGTGTAGCTATAGCTACTGTGACTCGACGGCGAGTGTTGACTGAATTGACTTGTAGAAACCGTGAAAACAATGGAAACGAAGCAAAATAACCACTAGGCCAATACTCTCCTTCCTGTTTACCGATGAGAGCAAGTTGCGCCCACCCTGAGTTGGGATAGACGCCCCTGCAATTAGGCCTACGTTCAAACTATATATATATATATATATGTATATATATAGGCCTATATATGTAAGCATTTAAACTTTTAGACCGTGATCAGGGAAATCCGTTTCTTATCTACACGTTCACTTCAATTAAACGTTGAGCAAAGTCCGTTTCGGCCAATTTAGTCTACGTAGTAGATCTACATTTAGTCTACATTTAGTCTACTCAGGAAGGAGGAAAATGTCAGTCAGTGAGTGCATTTCCTTCATCGCAGTAATAAATTATTTGAAACACGTGTAACGCCTTGTAAACCTGTTATAGATATAGGCATAATTAAGTCTTTCACAAATGATAAGACCAGCTATATTAAGACATCAAATGGAGAGTTTAGTGGGTGGTCTCTACGGATCAGTGGCGTAGACAGGTTCGAATGTATGATGGGGGGGGATTGAGTGGGTTTGGACGAAAGCCTGCCGCAGGCCAAAAATTGTTTGGGTATGTAAGTGCTCGTACACGCGTTTTAGAGACACGCGTTTTAGAGATTTTTAATGAAATACATCTTATCATAAAATAAGGGGTTTTATAATCAGACTTTCTAAAACTTGTTGACATTTTAACTTTTTTGGGGTCTTGGGTCTTTTAGTGTTAAGGTTAAGAAAGTTATTTTGGGAATTTTCGCTACAAGTAGAAATTATTTTACAGATCGAATTTAAGGGTAACCATAATGTGTGCCGTGTGGGGTCTAGACTCACAAGGATTTTTTAACTGAAATTGTGCTTTTTGAGGAAGTTAAGTTTAAATTTTAAAATTAGCAATAATTTTAATATTATCATATCATATTACCACGGCAAACGATGAAGGGTGAGAGGGTGATTATTATCAATTTATTTTGGTCTATAAGACTTCAATGCACACCAATGACCAGCAACAGTTTGTCTATAATGTATAGTCACTTTATACTTACTGAAGTAACAACTGTTTTTGTTTTTGTAATGGCCCAATGGGGGGGTTTATCCCCCCAAACCCCCCCCCTTGCCTACGCCACTGACTTTACCTGTTCATACTGACAGTCAATGGCCATTCACGTAACATTTGCATAAATTATATTCATTATAATCTCGTTCATTGTAGGCTGCATAATGAGGGGTTCAAATGTGTAAATATTCAAGTATAACAAGAAATATTCATGATCATTATCTGCCCTCATAATTATATTAACCTTATATCCATAATATTACTTCTTTTTAACTTTAATTCAAACTGGTTATTTAGTCACATTCATAATGGACAACAAGATGTGGAGAGAAATTGAAGACAATCTGCAATAATATTATATCTTCTTTAATTCACTCTATTCTCTTTCTTTTCTCTTTCTACACAGTATTATACTCTTTCCTTAATTAAACATTGTTGACTTCTTCTTGGCTACATATTCCTGTTTTACATACTTCCTCTTCAAGCTTTTCTTCCTTTCTGGCTGTACGTATACACTCTACTCTCCAGCTTTTGCTTCCCTAATCCCAATTTTTCTTGTTCCTCTCCCAAGTCTCCATGTATTTTCCCATCCTCGCTCTGTCCTCTTCATCCACTCTTTGACTTCTTCCTGTAGATGTTCCCTTCCTCTTTGCCAACTCTTTCCCGTCTCCATCTCCTCCACTTCTTAGAGCGAAAATCTTTTTTCCTGCCTCTTCCATTTCTTCTTATCCTCTATCTGCAAAAAATCCTACAACTGCCTATATTCTCCTGAATTCCCTAGTCCTCCCTTAGCTCTATATCCCTCCTTTGACCCGCTATACTGCCGTGTCCATTGAGTCATATGCAATGATCGGATCTTCCGGTGACGTCATCTTTCGCTTCTCCGTCGCTGTCGTTCGCCCGCAGATGTCGCTGGTGACGTCGAACTGCGACACGTGATCATCTGGAAAGTAGAGAGGAGGAGGAGGGGCAGGAAACGGAGGAGAGCAGGAGCAGGATGGAGACGGAGGAGGAGAAGAAGAAGGAAGAAACTCTCCAATGGCATCGTCTTCGTACGTCCGCGTCGCGTTGTCACCAGATGGCATGTCCACGGAGGCGTTTCCGTTTTCCATGTCCTGCAGGGAACTGGTGGATTGACTCCTCGTCGACGCCGACCTCGACACCGGAACGAGATCCGGAAAGACGTCCTGCCGCTGATCGAGGTCAAAGCTTCTTCGCGGACGTCGACCCAGTCCCGGCTCCAGTCTCGGTAGTACAGTTGGATACCGACGAAATCCGAAAGCCTTAACAATCCCCTTCCGGTCCATCCTAAGTCCACGTCGGACTCCGCTCTCCAGGGTCTGAACGGAGCTGACGAAACCGGAAGGAGCCGCCCCCGCTGCCGCCCGAGGGTGTCCGAACCCGCGAGCCATGCGAATGTAGAAGTTATTGTTGTCGCGTCGATAGGGGGCGGTGAGATTGCCACGCAGCAGCGGCGACGGTCTATCTCTCGACATGTCTGTGTCGTTCGGTCTCTTGCCTTCCGTCTGCTGCAGTCTATCTTTCAATAGGTCTGTGGTCAGCGATAGGCGAACGAACGGAGGAGGATGCGATGGGGAATAGGGTTCAAGGACGTTGGCGTTGGGGGAAAGGTGAAGGTCGCTGCCTGCCGACGACGGGTGAGTGGCGTCGACTTCCGGATTGGCTGTTGACGTTGATCTCGAGGAAGTGACGTCTGCATCGTATATATAAGCACCGAAATAAAAGCGAATTACGGCTGCTGAATGGCGTGAATGAATGTTGCATCATTACTATTACAGCGAATTTCTATATCGCCCCTTCAAGTCTGCCTACTCAGAAGCACTCCCAGTTTAAACTACGGTCATTGTCTTGTGTGCATGGTACATGTACTTTTATAGCTAAGGACCCTTTTTAAGATACATGTATAATCGATTTGCTCATGTGACTGGATTCGATCGTGGTGCCTTAGAGAGCAACAAATCTTAGTTCAAGGTTAACTGAATGGACATATTATTACACGCGCTCAAAATCAAATCTCAGCGGCGTATGTCAAGGCGCCTATATCCAAGATTTCACAGAATCACAGACAAAACCACGTGACCGTTTTAAAATCCTTCAGCTAAAGAACACAAACGTGACGTCAACAGCAGCAAAGACAACGCGACAACGAAGTGCAACTGAAAGACCCTCCTCTGCATGCAGCAGCGATCGTGATTTCAATTCGGAACATCAACTGTCGACCGATGAAACAACGAAGTGTGCGAGGGGTAAGATATTGTGATTTCGACGAAGCCCCGTCATCGTCAATAATTGAGTCGGAGGCTATCGGAGCAGCATCTTCTGGTGCCATTTTGGTTCCGGGACAAAATGTATATCTTAAAGCTGTAGTGAATGAGCAGCTTATTCACGAGCGATGCGTCGTATCAGAGAGGTGGTCAAGATACGAAGGGCAGATTTAATTTAACAAGAGACAGACAGACAGTCTCAGACAGACATACAAACAGACAGAGGCAGATACAGAGAAACAGAGACAGATCGACAAACAGACAGATAGAGACAAAAAGAGACAGATAGAGACAGAGACAGACAGACAGAGACAGAGACATAGAGAGAAAAAGAGAGAGAGAGAGGTAGGGGCTAGAGAGAGGCAGAGTAAGAGAGAGTAAGAGAGAGGAAGAGACGCAGAAAAAGGAACTGGTATAATATGGCGGCTGACGTTTAGGATGAGAAAGATTTGAAAGTGGAAGTTCGGATGCAGGAAGTCTTGAGACCGGAGGATAATGTTTGTTTTGAGTAATTGTCTTGCTATTGGTTCGGTTGATTGTGATTCAATGGGTTTTCCAAATTCAATTCAATTGCTTTTATTGGATAAGAACAAGACAAGACAATGGTACATTGGTACACCAATAAAGAAGCAAAAGGTTGAACACAGGTTTGTCATCGCTCAAAGTCAACAGATCGAAAAGGGATGTTATCCAGCTAGAATGGATCACCTACAGTTTACATGAAAGCGTACAACTGTAAGATGGCTTATAATTTATTATTTTAATATAATAATTAGGCCTACACTGCCCTATATACTGGTCTTATAGTAAACCAAAATTATCGATCTAATGGTTGATTTATTTAGCCTATTGATTGATTGATGAGAGACTAAGTGTAACACTTTTGCTTGTTCTCACATTGTAAATACACTAAGAATGTCTCAAATAAAAGTGCTCGTCTCATTCAACACGATACTTTAACTACGTATGCAACTATCGACCGTGAGGGAACCGTTTTCGCATCAGACCTAACCTGCGACAACACCGGATTAATCCGTGCAGTCAAGGGTGTTGGACCTGGGACTATTATTACGGACCTTCGTCGAGAGGACGCGAGAAGGAAGAAGAGGAAGAAGAAGAGGGAGTGGACTACGCAGGACGTCCATGATTAACGCCAATGTAACGAATCGGCGAATGGAACTAGGAATAGTCACGAGACGACGACGGCTGACGGATAAAGACACCGGGTCCCGTAAGATTCACCTCATGTAGGCTACCTATGTAGACATGGGTGCGTGACGCTTTTTGGATCTCTTTAAAAACACCGCTAAGGTAAGATGCATGCTGGATACTTGGTTACGGGCTACAGAGGCGTGGTTGCAAAGCTGGCAGACGCCGTTAACATAGTGTTCTGTGTATACAGCGAGTCAGATCTTTATGGGTGATGCACTGATGCCTGAGACGCCCTACTCTTGGCACTCACTCAGTCATGCGCTCTGCACACATGCCTAGACCTATACATACAACCTATCCAACGCTCCACGTCCCTTCTGATACGACCTGGTGTCAAGTGCAGACGAACCGAGTTCATTACCGGAGTCAGGAACGAACGCCCCTCAGATAAAACTCATCCTTAATTCGCTAAAGTGCGTTGTACATCGAGATGCAGATTGCATGCTGCGCCCTGCGTGGCTGCCGTAGGTTAAATTCGACTCCTCCGGTAATCGGTAATAACCTGTGTCCTTCATTCTACTATTTGTCTGTAATCATAATTGCGGTGTGTCATTGTGAATCTTAATAAACGAAAATAATTATTATTACAAACATATTATACCGTACGTACAAATATAAATACACGCAAATGTATGAATATTACACACCCGAGTCCTTCCTCTTCACTGTCAACGCAGCTAAAACAGGATCGTAAATAATAAGAATTCACACACAATACACAGTAAGAAACTTGGTAATAAATGAAGCTACTTGATTGAATAATTGATTGATTTTGAGACAAATCTATCCTAAGACGCTGAGACAGAGACATCCATACGGGACTCCATAAGTCCGAGGACAAAACTTATCAAATCCAGTGCGACTTACCACGCAGTTTTGGACAAGGCAAGAGCGAGGTGTAAGGTTTGGATAGCCCCCGGGTCGGAGCAGAGGGTAGGCTGAGGCGCAGGGTCGTTGGACTCCACTGTATGAGAATGGATCTTCGGAGAATGTTGCTCGTGTTAAATTATGAAATAAACGTCGGTGTGACTGGTTGCCCGTTGAACTGGCTTCCATTCATCATCGCGTCCGTTTCTTAAGACAGTGATTTGCTCCCGGCATATCGATCAGAAAATGATTCACTGCAGACGACTTGCGCTATATAAGAACCAATGCATCATCCGACGAGAGGTGGGTCCGACGCTTCTGTGCGTGTCTTCGGCAAGTCACGACAATCGTGTGACATCTGCCGGGAGAAACTATTTCGGTGAGAAGCGAAAGCAGGAGGAGGGGTCGTCTCAGATGGTCGAAGTAAGCGCTCCATCACTCACTCGCATGACGTATTTCGTTGTCTTTTCCGAGAAAATAGATGTTGGGAATAAGGCGTCAGCAGCTGCGTGTCGACAGTTGCTATATGGAGATCATGTTTTAGGCCGATTGGAGTTGTGGAAGAGCTTGTATTGCTAATAGCCCGTTGCAGCGGCACCTCTGTTGTTAGTTAATAGTTTAGGCTACGTAGCAGCATGGAAATAGAGGCCAATACATTGTATAAACTGTTTCCTTTGTAGGGCTTTGTACTGAAATCGTCATTGGCCTTGGATTGACCTTTGAAGAAGTACAATAAAAAGAAATATAATATAATGATAATAAAACTGGTTTTTCAACATTTTTAAATTGTAGGTGCACGGCACACGTTCAATGTTCAAGGTTCAATGTCTTGATAAATATATAGCGTATTATTTTGTGAACTCTGTAAGGGTGCTACATCAGTCGCAATTCATGTGCATTTGTGATGAAAGTGCTGTAGGTGAATTGGCCAACCTGTGTTCAGCTGTCTTCTGCTCCATTCGTTCTGCCTGGCGGTTGGGTCCGCCGAGCAGTAGTTGTTCCTGCACTGTCTTCCACGCGCCGTCCAAGTCATGCTCTCCATCTCGTCCGCCGGATCTCTGCAGATCGTCAGCCGCGTCTCCATGGCACAAGCATCATCAGTAGCAGTATCTGGTTCTCTGGTGACTCGTCTGCAAGGGTGTTTAGTACTGGAGACTGAGACGACCCCCGTCTGGGGATCCTCGCTACTCGGACCACGGCCGCTGTCACTGATCGAAGAATCACTGTTGTTGTTATCGAGGCAGGAGGACTCCGGCTGCTGAGGACGCTTGACGAAGGCCACGACTGGCCTTCGACTGCCCCCCTGAAATATGAAGGACAACTGAGTAACATGTGACCTTAGATTGCTGAGAGAGATTTGAATTATAGTAAATGTAAGTAAGTAAGTGTCAATTTATAAAGCGCTCCTTAGAGCGAACTCAACAGAGGCGCTCCCGACCCGAGGGGCACAGCCATTGGCAAACAGCATAGTTTTCAGGCGCCTACTAAACCCGAAGGAAGAGAGGAGCTCCTGCCTCAAGGCAGTCGTAAGAAAGCTTCAAAGACGCCAGAAAAAACTGATGAAAAGCAATCAGACTATCGAGTTGGAAAACACATGCCGAGCCGCACACCTTCGCCTTCCTATTGCTACTGTGGGCTAGAACGAACGAATGAATGAATGAATGAATGAATGAATGAATGAATGAATGAATGAATAAATGAATAAATGAATAGATGAATAGATGAATAGATGAATAGATGAATAGATGAATAGATGAATAGATGAATAGATGAATAGATGAATAGATGAA
>JAQFXW010004985.1:0-10692 GCA_034693945.1 Dendrobaena attemsi
GAACAAGCGATGAATCTATGATAATATGTCATCTGGGTCGAAAGACAAAAATAAATCTTTTCTATTTAAGTGCACAAAACGTTGATAAAATAAATAATATTTCAAAGTCATCGTTATTTTATCTTAATGTTTATTTAGACGTTCTAATGTATATTAGTGCATTCGTGTAGCAAACTGGCTAAAGAACTGCTGAAAGTTAAAATCGTTATAAACATCCGGGCATTTAGTTAAATAAATCAGTGTGCATAGCAACAGCTGTTGTCATGTTACAAGGTGCTTAAGAACGATATAGATGAAAGTCTAGGCGTACGATAGCTTATTCATCTTTAGTCCTTGGTGCATATGAATTTGTGTTTTTTGCATATTCAAGAGCGAATCAAATAGCGGCTTATGTTGCAACGATGTGCATTTACTAGAAGGAGCAATGCATTTAACTTATATCACATCTCTATGATCGTCTGCACAGAATTTGAATCAGGTAGAATTCGAAACTGTGAATTTTTATTTTTTTATAAATCACTTGCTTGCTATAATTCTTGCGTGCAGCATTAAAATGTTCTTAATATGGTACCGGTACTGTTGAGTTAAATTTTCTGTAAAGCACAGAATGGGTGAATTCATTGTTCAGCTCTGTTAACAGTGCAATATCTATAATCTATGATATATATCTGGTGTCATGACTTAGATTATATATTGATCATATGCTGTGTATCTATCCTCCATCTATCCCCTCTATCTCTCCTTTTGACCAGGGCATATTTAGGGGGTGGTTTTACGAGTTCAACCCCAAAATGAGTTTCTTACTTCAAAAAGGAGAAATTATATGGTTGGATGAAAATTTTGAAATTTTTCAACCACATTTAGTGAGATACCCCTATTTTTCGCACTGGAAGTGCTTCTGAATGATTGATACACAGTACAAGAGGCACTGTATAAATGTTTAGGTTCAATACAATATGATATCTGGAAATATGGTTTTGCTTGCTAATAGACATGCAGTCATGACTCGTATAAGCTTAGAGATGTGATCACTGATCATGATTTATATCTAGTGATTGTGCTATTTAATGTAACAGAGTTTTATTACCTTATCTCAGAACATTTGCTGAGTACAGTGAGCAGCATATCAAATCTGAGTCTGTTGCACAGTTTGTGTATTGATGTATATTGTATAACAGTCTATATATCAGAACTCTTATAAAGCACATTGCTTCACAGAAGTGCTGCACCTATGATTACCTGACTGACCTTTTAAGATGTATGCTACGCAAGGTACGAAGTAATAGTACGTAAATATGATGAAGGTATATGTCAGGAGGGTCCAATATGTGACAAGGCACGATGTCTGGTAGCGTGGTACCTGAATAAATCTATGTGCTCAATGGAGGACAACAATCGCTCACACATCTATACTGGAACACAAAGCAAGCCAACAGTTGAAGCAAGATGAGAACATCACGTGTCAGCATGATGATTTTTATATATAATATGTAACAGGAAGCAAATGTTGCATATCCCTCATATATTGCATCATCTGCGAATATTTAAAGCAACCCAGTTAATGATGGATTGGATGCGAATCTACTGGAAACTTTTACATTTCTTGGTGAGCCTGTCCACCTTGCGTAGTGCCCTAGGTGGTTTTTCGGCCAAAGACTTCTCCACTGATGGCCTAGCCTCACCAGGCGATCCTCTAGTTGTCTGCTCACTCTCCCACAACAATTATGTGCAGGTAGGACTTTGGCAAGCACCTGTATCAATGCATCCAGTTGAAGCAGGAGCTGCAGAGGAGGCTAATATGATGTTATTGCTCTTATTTAGCCGTCGCTGGGCTGGGAGCGCCTCTCAGTAGATTCCTCGAAGGGGCGCTATATAAATTCCCGAAATGAATGAATGAATGAATCATTGTTCCTAATTCAGTCCTGCTGCTTGAAGTACTATTTCATGGTAGCACTGTTACTATTGTGTTATTGCATTATTGTAGTATTGAAGCCCTGTTGTTACTGTTGCACTGTTGGTAATGAAGCATTGTTGCAATGAATTACTATTGCTAAGTCAGATCTGTGATGTAATGTTCTCACTGATGTAGTGTTTGTGATGTGCAGGTCGATATGGCATCCAAACCGTCTGATGATCCGATGGACCTCGGTCCATTCTTGCAGAACTATGTCTTGCGAAATCCATTTCATGAGTTCATGCTCGGGTCTGGTCAACTGTCGGAGGGTCTGCCTAAGCCAAAGGAGAGCCGAGCAACGCGGAAGGGGCTTTTAGCATCTTACATAGATGGAGGTCAGTCTGGAAATGATGCAGCATCTGGACCATCTGTGCCAGGGAGGTTGAAGAGGGGCATCAAACCAGATGATGACGCCAGCTGTGATGGCTCGTCATCTGGCCATGCAAGGCCGCGCAGACAGTTTGTGACATCGATTGAAAGCAGTTGCCTTGATTTGCCTGGTTCCGGTCTGACTGAAGTGGTAGAGAGATCCATCAAGCAGGAGGTCGATGTGGTTGATGGTTGCTGTACAGGCGTAGATGGACACGCATTCGTGAATAGTACGACGGCAATGCAGAACATTTTGTCAGACTATCCGGAAGTCCATCAGTGGTAAGTGCCTCCTATGTCAGTTGCCATCGCCTAAGTCTTGTGCTGCTCAATTCAGTCATCTAATGCAGTGGTTCTCAAGATGCTGCATCATTTCCAGACCTGTGGTTCGCAGCCATCTGCCTGGTGGTCCGCGAACAGGTCCAATAATTTGTTATTTTAAATTTAGAAACATATGTGAACAGATAAATTTTGTTGATTATTCAAAGTTTATTCGTTTCAGAGTGACAGCATAAAGCTTATGATGCACTAATTTGTAATAGGAAACCTAATTTTAATATATTCTAGTTATAAAATGTTTAGAATTTTCTAGGGTACCATAGTCACCAGCGGCACAAAGTTTAGTGGTGGTCCAAGACTCGGAGAAAAAATTTATAAGTGGTCTTTGAGTATCAAAAAGTTGAGAACTGCTACCTAATGTATATGCCTGCTGTGCTTGCTTTAGTGAGCTGCTGTATTTAATGGAACCCATTTATTGAGTGACACATGGACATATAACTCTTTCAGCCATCTTCAATGATCGATCTTACTTGCTGGTTACAGAAGATATAACCATGTGATCAAATCAATCAAAATTTTTATATGGCACCCCTTCAAGATCTCCACTCAAAGGTGCTCTCGATTCAGGCCCGATCAAACAAAAGAGAATGTGTTGCCGCAGAGGTATCCAATGTTCATAGAGGAGCACTTTTAGCAGAAGCGGATGGTGAAGGAGCAATTTCCTGTTGCTACTGTATCTTCAGAAATGTGGTTTTGTTATGTGACAGGCTTTGCTCAAACTTCAAGTACCTTTCACGGTATCACAACTGTTTAACATCGGCCAAAATTTTGCTACACAAGGTGCAGAGGACTTTTCCTCACCTTACAAAGGTGGTTCTTGGACAACTAGTTTCTGTGGCATACCCTTGTTGCCCGAAGATTGTACAAGAGGGTGAGACCTTCTACCAAGGACTAGTGCCAAAACTAGCAGTAAGTAACTATTAGAATGAATAAATTATAACTTAAATCTGAATAAGCTGAATAAATTACAACTCATTGCTAACTAGGACCAACTCTTCTTACTGTTCACTTTCTCTTGACAAAGAATTTCATTTTTGTATTATTTTATTTTGTTGTGTTGGCTGTTGTGGCACATGAGATCGAGATATGAAGGATACTCGAATGTGTACTGTGCTGTGATTCTACTATACATTTAAATTCATGTATTTTATTTCTAGGAGAGTATCCTGGAAAATGCCACACCAAATTTCATGACTGCACTTGAAAATGTGACAAAAGGATTAATGAACTTGCAGGAGGCAGCTGAGAAGTTTGATGTTCCTGAAATGGCTTTAAAGAGTGTGCTAATGTGGGACAAAGTGGATTTAGTTGTGAACGGAATGACTTCGAACGAAGCCTCATCATCCCTGTCGTCCTTGTCACATGCAAATGGAACCACACATAGAAAGACAAGAAGTTCTCTAGAGTTTGGCAAGGTATTCCTTGTCATTGAACTTTTCGTTTCTTATATAGTGATGACTAACATTAGCCAAGATAGCTATTTATTGTGTCATAATAATTACTGTAACTCTCGCCCATTTCATATATTTGTTTAAAGTACTTACTATGGACTTTTTCACAAGATAAACCTATATTTAAGCCTGATGCATGTGTGTCAATTCAGTAGGAACCAAAATAAGAGTCTTGTAAGGGCCTGAATAAGTGAGTGAACTTGTGGTTGCCAATCGCAGTTATATTAGCTGTGTATAACTCTATAGTCTTAGTGCCTGTATAGTGAAGTATGCCTGCACGTTTAAAACTCAGCTGTAACAAATAACTGGACGAATCCATCTGCTGTAGGAGAGTCGCATCCGCGCTGCTTCGACTAAGACAACTATCCGACATCGTGCCATAAAGCGTGCTCGTCTTCTGTCGGTGACTGCGAACGCCTCTGCTCCAATTGACAGCAACGACGACAGCATCGACTTTGAGACGATGCTGCAGAACATTCAAGGTGAATCGTCTGCGTCTGTCCTGCGGAGGGCGATCATCAAGACTCCATCGAAGGACATTGTCGACCAACAGCAGTCTTCACCCGACGACACAGAGCCACTTTCGGTAAAAGAAGAACTGCCGGAAGAAATTAGCGAAGCAAGGACTGAGCAGAGGACAAAAAGTGTAAATTCAAACCGCTCTCGTCGATCTATTTTGTCCGCCCCGATCGACATGCATGACCACCGGGCAGTTGGTGATGCTGTAACCCAGTCATCCGGCTGTAGCAATGGTCCAACAGAATCTTCATCACCTGTCTCTGATCCGACTCGCTCTAGTCCATGCTCTGTCAAATCCGTACTCTTTCAAGAACAGCGAAGGAAGAAGCCGGCAGTACACGGGAGTAGTAGCAGTGGGGTTCCAGACTTGGAACGCCGATTTCAGCGGATGCAACAGGAACTCACCAACTGCCAGGGTGCCAACTTGAAACTGCGTAACGAACTCGAGGGCGTTCAGAGTGAGAACTTGCTTCTGAAGGAGGAGTTAAACACACGAGACTTTCACTTAGTGCACTTGGCCGAAGACTTTTTCAAGCTGCACAGCCAGTTCAAGCTATTGGCTGAACAGTTTCAAGTGATACTGAACGAAACGCAGAACAGTTTAAGCCAGAGTCTTATTGGTCACAATTCTAGGTAGTAATTCTTTCATTAAATTCTATAAGTCATACTGATTGTATGACTGTATGTAGGTATATGTATGCACACAAATTTATGTTTCGAAATGCTTATGCAGTACTATAAGGACTTGTCAAACACTGCACCTCCTGTGGCTATCAAACTCAGTTGCATTGTGAGGCTGCTTTAGAAATTGTGATTACTCTTGTGTGTTTCAAAAGAACAGGGTCCATGACCTGATTTGTGTGCAATGGTTATCCTGACTACAGCCCGGAGGTGTGTCAGAGTTTACACGCCAAAAGCACCAAGATCAATTGTGAGTGAAAGACTTGCTCACCATCCCAAAACAGTGGCTCGGGTCTGAATCGACCCTTCGGACACGAGGTGGCGACTACCCCACCACGCCCCAATTTTGTTTCTAAGCCGCCATCAGTTTTTGTCAAGTGCCTATAGTAACACTCTTAAGTTTTCAGATAAGAATAGAATCGTTTCAACAACAGTGGCAACAATGAACTGCTAACAATTTTACGAACAACTGCATTTTGTTCCGGGTATGACCCGGTATGTTTTGGTCTGACTTTGTAAGTTATCTTGTACATTTTGGTTTCTTTTCTTGGATGCAATTGACAGCACAATTTATCAAGTAAAATGGTAATGAAGTTTGTGTTAGGAAGACTGCCAGTGTATAATATATATATATTATTTATATAGACTTCGATTGCCGATTCATTTCATCGAATGCAAATTGCAATGGAATTTTCCTTTTATATTTTTTTATCTCGCATGTTTATTGGCCCGATGATTTAAGACTTTTGTAGTGAAATGATGGTTTATCTTCAGGAAGTATACCATTTGCCAGTTACTTGTGATTCGTGAAGTCTAACATAAATAGAGAGATGGACAGATGGCAATATACCATTGGTAAGGATAAGGTACAGCATAAGACCACACAGGTATGTGCTGCTGCCCGTTTCAGCTTGTGCCCATCCTATTCCTTGATATTAAAAGGAATACACCAATGATCTTGTTTATGACACAGCATTACTACACTTATACAGTAATGACACTAAAGTAACAGGTACAAGGTGCACTATCAAGCATGTTTACATTTCATGTGACACCTTCTGGTACCAGCGCACATTCAAGTGCAGTTCAGCAGATCTTGAGAGTATGGCTTAAGACGAGCTCACGCATTTGTTGAGAATTTTCAAACCGTACATTTCGGCGACTGTATAGTGTAGAAGTTAATAAATCTTTTCAAGACCACCAATAAGATGGCACTGGATAGCAGTGTTATATATTGACTGGTGCTTTGCAAAGTTTAGTGAAGATTCCAGTTGATTAGGGAAAGCGAGGCACTGATGCTGTGAAGTTGACATAGGTGATAAAAGCAAGTAGGAGAGACACAAGCAAAATGATTGGTGATAGAAGTGGATCCTATACATAATGCCAGATTATAAACTTAGGTAGAGACATGGACAACTGGTCAACATAGACAGGTTGGGCTCAACCAAATAGCCAGATGAATTGGGTTGTATCAGAATTAAAGCTGGGACGGTCAGAGGACATCTAAAGGCTTAGCTCAAGGATCCATATGATCCCTAGATAAGCTATGTTGACATTACGTTGTCAGTGTATTGATGGGCATAGATGCCAAAGAGTAAGTATGCCTGTTAAATCAGCTGCATAGAGTATGGGGTAGAGTTAGAACTGAGCCTTGAGGTAAAGCCACAGGGGATATAGATCAAGGCAGAGCCCAAGGAAATACCATTCATCCTTCTCATGCAAAAGGAGTAGCTGACATTGATCCTACCCTAGCATTCCCAAGCATACCTAGTATAATTTGCCTGTTCTCGTTTAGAACAGGAATATTTCCACAAGCACTAAAAATAGCAAAAGTTGTCGTAATATTCAAAAGTGGAAAATGAGATGAAGTCTCAAACTATAGACCGATCTCAGTACTCCCATTCTTTTCAAAACTCTTCGAAAAAGCTATGCCTTACTGATTATATTACTAAATCTAAGATCATATTCCCCTCTCATTCTCAACATGGATTTCAATCCGGGCACTCGACCTTCATGCCCTTACTTAATATGCAGGATAGAATTTCTATGAAATTAGCTATGGAAAATAATGAATACTCTACAGGAACTTTCTTGGACCTGTCAAAGGCCTTTGATACCATAGACCACAATATCCTACTAAAAAAAATTAAGTATCTAAGGCATCCGTAATACCCAACTCAATTGGTTTAAAAGCTATCTTGAGAATAGAATGCAATTTGTAGATTGTAATGGTGTTCGCTCTCCATTAAAATTAATTCAATATGGAGTGCGCTCCATTCTAGGGCCTCTCCTGTTTATTCTCTACATTAACGACCTACCCAATGTCTCCCCGACTTAGTCTTTATTCTATTTGCAGATGATACCAATATATTTTATTCTCACTCCTCTATTCAAGCTCTTTTTAGCCACACCAACACAGAATTAGCTAAAGTAGCCACATGGTTCCAAGTCAATAAATTAGCCCTTAATCTGGATAAAACTAACTACATCCTGTTTAGATCCTACAAAAAACCATCCCCATCCTCCTGTCCTGATCTATCTATTTTGGGTACCCCAATCACCCAAGTCCAGTCATCAAAATTCCTGGGTCTATATTGACTAACATATGTCATAGATACCCCACATCTCCACTATTTCTATCAAAATCACAAAGAACCTGGGAATCCTCTCGCGTATAGCAAGACTACTTGTTCCACAAGCACGGTCCACTCTTTACTATTCCTTAATATATCCATACCTAACCTATTGCAACATTGCATACAAGTCAAATCTTACTAAACTTCATCTTCTCCACAAAAGAGCAGTTAGCTTCCTTGCTAGAATACCGTATCGAGCCCATACCAGTCCGGAATTCCTCAACCACAGACTATTAAGAATTGACCAGATAAGAGAGCTACAAGTTGGGGTATTCATGTATAGTTACATCCATAAGCAACTGCCACTAGTCTTTCTGGACTTTAAAACTTTTTTAAACTAAACGTAAACATTCACAGCTATCCCTCAAGAAATGCTGACTCGATATAATGTACCCTTTGCTCGCACAAATACTAGACTAGAATATTAAACATGCCGGCCCTAAAAATTGGAACACTATTCCACTCTCTATTAGATCACTATCCTCACTCCCTACTTTCAAAAAGAAGCTTTTCCTGGGGCTTGGGTAAACTGCACAATCGGCTGGGTGGATATGCATCTTTTGATTCTTTATAAGTGGGCAGAGGCTTCTATTTCTATACCAAGCGGACGCCCAGAGGAAAATAGGATGAATTGATTTTTTAGAATTTGATCACATTTTGCCTGAAATCTGGGGGAAATAACAAATAAAAGGGGGCGGTAAAAAGATCAAATTTTGCCTGATAAAGGGGAAGAAGTTTTTGAGCCCGGTTGCCTGGGGGGATAGAAGCCCTGTAAGTTGGAGGTTGGAAATGGGAATACAGTTGGAAGGGGTTTGTATGGTGGGCTGCAGGTACAGGATTTATGTCAATAAACATACAAAATTAGTGACCCATAATTCTTTTTTCTCATGTCTGCAGCCAGTTGCGAAATGAAGTTCTTGCTGCTATAGGACTCAGCCAGAAGTCTGTTCTATGGAAATTCAATAAAACCAAGTTGTTTGTATCTCTTAGTATCAGCTATGGCCAGACCAGACCATTCAACGTTATTTATTACAATGTGTACTCTAAAGTTCTAAATATTGAAGGTGCACTGTAAGTTGAGGAAACCACATGGGTCAGCAAGTGTTGATAAAACAATGAATGTGCACATGATTACCAAATACAAACACAAGGAATCTCAAGTATGCATTATGTGCAAACATTTGCCGGCTATGTTTATTTATTTATTTGCTGAATTTGTAACTTGCGCAAGGTCACACCGAAATGTGAATCTGAGGCGTGGATAGTCAGTTAAGATCAAACAAGAACCAGTCAGTTTAAGAGAAATGGTAATGTCATTTTCTAAAATACAGTGGACAGAGATTATGCAGAAACTGTCCTTTTCAAAGGTGCTGTTCAGACATTTGCTTTCAACAAAGACATTATACACAAAACCAGACATATACTGTCAAGGGAGCATTGCTTTGACGACTCTGTGTCAAACGCCAAATTAATTTGTAAGATTGAATGGGGATATGCACAAGGTCGGAGACAAAACTAACCCAATGGAAAAATGAAATAGTGCAGAACAAAAACATATGTCATGGATGTTTACATTAACAGAGAAGGGAAGTCCAGTTCACTGCAAGAAAATAACCAAATATTTAATTTCGTTCACTGACTTGTTTTAAAGCTTGCCAACTGCACAATTTTAATCTTCCAGAGTGCATCAATTGAGGCAAAATAATTAATTAGAGCTCCATGAAAATCAAAATGTCATTATAAATAATTTTAAAACACTTCACATAAGCACATAAAATGATTAAAACACGAAATACTATTATCTTTTCTTTTGCAAAGTGGTTCACTTTGCCAACAAAAATCAATTGCAGACTTCAGAACAGCAACACATACACTGTAAATTCGTTAAAATTCCTGTAACAAAATTTAGTACAACAGTCGGTGGACATGGGTTCATAATTCACTTAAGCCATATGACCTTGCCTGATCAATATGCATACTCATTATGACATAGTTTGCTGGCATACTTTCAAAGATAGCATTGTTACAAGGCTCGAGTGTACTTGGCCAGTTTTACCTCTGTATGATGAAAGTAAGAAAACGTTACATGGTCTGGATTCTTTTTAATCTAAACACTCTTTCCTCTGCCATGATAATAAACAAGTTATTTTCATTGTCACATGTCACTATATTTATAATTATTATGTTCTGCATATGAAACAATTTCCTTCTGTGCTATCATATTTTTACATGTGTCTTCACGTGGCTGCTATAATGTGCAAATGCAGTTACAGTTTAAATCAACTGTTTCAGTGTTTCTCATATTCTGAGATGCCCTTAATGAAACATTATGGACTTGTAATTACCAATCGATCAAACTGCACCATCACACAAAAAACATGGTCTTGGCACAGGCCATTTTAAAGCAAAATTTAGTTTAACCCTCTAATGCTTAGAGTGCAGTAAATTGCATGGGTTTTCCAACCGCTCTCAGCATTTAAAGGTTAATCGCTCTACACAATAATGAATCAAGACTGTGGTGTTTATAAAACCATACATAATAATTGTCATGTCATATGTAATATATGTCAACAACACAAATTTGCACAATGTTCATTAAGTCATCATTGTGTACATTGTCACAATTTTCTAGCTTCTCTTCAACACCTTAATGACAAGAGTTGACGAAACATGACTGGGAAACGAATGGAGCTCATCGATGAATGAGTTCAATGTTTGAACAGCAGTTTGACTATGCACAAAG
>JAQFXW010004986.1:0-10691 GCA_034693945.1 Dendrobaena attemsi
GAGAGGGGAGAGGGAGAGAGACAGACAGACAGACATATACAGACAGAGACAGACAGAGACAGAGATAGAGACAGATAGAGGCAGATAAAGACAGAGACAAACAGAGACAGAGACAAACAGAGACAGGCAGAGACAGAGACAGAAAGACAGAGACAGACAGACATACAGATAGACAGAGACAGACAGAGACGGACAGAGTGAGACAGGAGAGATTGAATGCCACTATGGATTATATCCACATGGATAATGATTATGCCTCCAGTGCACAAGAGTGCACATTATGCCCAAGCTATGTTATCAGTCCGTCCATACATGCCATACATGTATGCTCGTGTGTCCTTTAAGTTACCTTTGTAATCAAAAACAAAACTGTAAATTATTGATCAACTTAGGCCTACCTTCGTTGTATTATGCTCGTACAGTGTAGTGCAGTCTAGGTAGGCCTAGTAATCTGCAAACTTTTGGTTTAACGAAAATGTGATTAATTCTAATTTACATGTAGGCCCACGTTGTTCGCTAAATTTGCGTGTTATTAGACACTATCAACAGATGTTTTGGCAATTTCTGAATCCTACGCAAGCACTGGCTACCAGTTACGTATAGGCCTACCGTTGTCGCATCACATAGAAGAGGCAGACGTTTCGTGACTACACCAGCTGTTAAAGTGATAGAACTAAAATGGCTCGTCATCTATTCGCATCTGTTGCGAGCCTTTTCTTGCTTGCCGCGATCGCGGAAGGTTAGCAGAACTTTGCTAGAAGAATGTCCTTCCGCTTCCTGTGATAAGAGAATGTCAGCTAGAAGAATGTCCTTTCTGTAAGAGAATGTTGATGTTAAAAGCGATGATGAATCAGCCTAGGCCTAATAATAATCCATGTAGCATAACATTAGTATGCTAAGATTTTGCCTAGAGAGCTAATGAGGTTGCCAAAGAGATGACATAGTCCTGTTAAGTTAGTATTCAATTCAGTAACACTATCGTCCTACTTTCGTCAGATAAAACTGTAATTGGCATGGCAGGGGCAAGGCTAATAGACGATTAACAGTTTGACTGTACAGTTAGGAACGAGATATCTCGCCATAAATTAGGTATACCTGGACGCGAGGATCAAAATATCTAGTTCTTCAGGGTCCTGTATTGATAGGCTTAACAAGAGAAACAATGCTAGAATGGATCTTGCCTTCTCACTGGTCTTTGACAGCAGTGATGCGTGTCTGATTAACATTTGAGTCGATTCAGCACAGGCTGTGATCCATTAGACCAGCGGCGAGCGCCGCGAAGCGCATACAGAGTTTAAATTATGGCATGGCTTATGCTCTGCGGAGAACAATAGACCCGTCGGTGTCACTGTGGGGGTCATCGAATGGTCAGTTAGATTCTGTCGCTGTTGCAAGATATTTCCCGTCGCAGGGAATGTGTTAAATTGTGATATCCTTTAGATCAGTTACTTGACGTGTGATAGATAGTCCAGTGGTTAGTGCAGTGAATGATCAATTAAAAGGCCTGGATTCAAATTCCTGCCAGACGGAATTTGTTTCAAAATTATACTTACTCCACCTCCATAGTGACCTAGTCTACTTAGCTCTAAGACCACTTTGTCCCAATTTGGAATTAGAGGTTGTGGATAAGAGTAGGGAGTTGTGTGGGGTTCATAGATTTATAAGGCACATGTAGGCTAAATAAATTGACGATTAGTAGAATTGTATATTAACGGAAGAGCGCAGAGGTTAGATATTTATGTTACGATTGATATATGGGGTAGTCAACATTTTGCGCATAATAATACTTACTTATATTATGGGTGTGACGTTCTGCTTCTGTAGTATAGAGTACTAATATAAAGTTCTTGTTAACCGTTGTGTGCTTGTTCTGTAACTTAAGGAGTTGACAAGAATTGTTTCTTATTGGTTTAATATAAACTTTGTAATGCAATTCATGGAGTGGTGTTCAAGTTTATGCTGCATTCGTACCTTTATATTAATCATAAACTCCAGATTTCTGAAGTGCTTCTGGAAGACTAAGCACAAATCACCTGCTTATTCTAGCGCTTATGCGATATCCTTTCGTATATCTGTTTTGCAGCAGCTTTTCATTTTATTGACTCAAACACAGACCTGTGTACTTTGTATCATAAGTACATTCAATTAAATTACTATCCTCTATCCTAGGCTACCTGCTAGCTAATCGAACATTATAAATCTATGAATAGAATATAGAATAGAATTTCTTTAAGTTCAAGGCTTTTTTCTGATCCTATCAGTAATACAGCTAATGATATGTTTGCATTTTCAGCACTCACTGGTATGTACGCAATTGGAAGGATGCTCTGTCTCTGGGTCTATTCGCGGGATGTCTATATGCAGCCCTCTTGGCACCCCATTCTGTCTGGGGACCATCGTCAGCCATTGGCTTGGCTTTCAACAGCGTTTACAAGTTGATCATTGTTTCAGCCATGACGCTGACCATCTTTTACGTTCATGAAGCTGGATATTAAAATCTGATTTTCGGTCAATGTAGCATGCAAGGAACTCTCAATTTACTTTGCAATTTAGCTTTTTCTATGAAAAGGATGTAAACTCTAGATATCTACATCAATAGAGCATCCTTAAGATATTATTAGCTTTAGTATTTTTGCTAATTGGATGTAGGTAGTAATTTTTTTTGCACAATAGATGTGAAAGCTTCAGCAGCTTTTCTAGTTTCAGCTGACAAAATGTTTTGCTAGGTGTTCTTAATTATGTAGTAAAGTTCTGTGAAGAGAATATGAGGGGTAAGGCTTCTCTGGGCCAATGCATTTGGAATGCTTGTATCAAGTTAAAGTGTTGGACTTCATTCAGCATACAGATTTTAGCATACAGTCCAGAGTGTATGTTTTTTGTGTGATTTGTTTAAACTACTGATAAGAATGATTACGTAATTGAAATTTATATTGATATAATTATTTAATTTATCTGCTCTATCAATGTGCGTTGTTAAAGTGCTTCACATTGGAAATTTGGTTGAGGGCTATTATGTAAGAATGTGATTGTGTCTTAGATTATACAAGCCTATAGATTGACAGTGTTCAAAAGTATTTGCTATTTGTCTAGAAATGCCTTGAAAGCGTTTTATATTTTGCAAATTAGTTTTAAAATTGGTTTTTGAATGTACATTGGAGCAAGGTATTTAGGAGGCCTTATGAGTGGAACTTCCCTCAGAAGTATTTTTGTGATGTATTTTAATGCAAACCACCCCCTCCTCAAAAAATTTAGAAATTATTATTTTATGAAAAATTTGAGTTTTGAAAAAAGTGACAAATGCAACATAAAAAAGATGGGAAAGCACTTGACTTTCAGGGCGAAAATCTAAACATTTGACGAATGATTAATAAAGGTCAAACCGAAGAAAATTCAGAAAAGTCATCAAACATTTGAGCGGAAACCCCTCAGAAGTATGTTTCTGACTATGCCTCATTGCTTCTGCACTGGAGATTCGTTTTAAAATGTTAGTTCTAATACAACTATGGATATAATATCATTGGGGCATGGCACAACAAATAGACTCACTGTGATGCATTACACAACCTTGTTACAAGGCAGTTTCTGACATGGTGACCATAGTCTAGCAGGTGCATGGTATGCTGGGAAGAAAATATAAATTAAACATAAAAAAATTTGTGTTTAAACTGATGCAAGCTAGCATTTTTCTCTGCTCGAGTTACTTTATTTCATTGCTTTAATCAAAATCGTTTCGTGTTTCTCATGGTGAAGGAGTTGATCTGTAAAAAAAGCAAATTCTGAATGTATGTATACTCTAGCCATTTGTATTGCTTTCACGTTTTCACATCTCTGGAGCTTTTTGGGCAGTACTTTGTATTTGCTTTGAAGAATGGCCCTATAGGTCGAATTGCTTTTGACAGGCGGAATGTTTTAGCAATTATTGTCTTGTTCACTGCATTGCTTAATCTCATGTACATGTAATACCAATGCCTTCAAATTGAGCTTTGTGGAATATTAATCATATTAATCACACTTGTCTTGCAAGCTTTGAGTGAACGAACTATCATGCATGACTGAAATGAGAAGTTACAGTTGATTTAATTCAAATTGTCGTAGATTAGGGTTCTCGACTATGTGACTTTAAGTAATTCGTGCTTGCTATGTTATGCGGAGAGTTTCAGCTCAAACCTCTACCAAGATGGTTTCTGCGTAGAGACTAGAAACCTATGCAAGTCCTTAACTCGCTTTACTCAGCACCAATGTGTTGTCTCGAGGTCTACAAACATTAGATGGCAATGAGATAGATAGTGATGCTTAATGTAAATGTAAGCGATTTTCTATAGTGACCGTATGGCCTTGACCCTGTTCATTTTTCAACGAATCGATCAATAAATGTAGATGATAATAAAACTCTCCAGGCCTGAGTTTAACTGGTATGTAGCCCAAAATTACTGTCATTTACAGATCATGGCACTGGCAACGGTGGACTTGTTCTGCATCACTCAGCATCAAATTCCGAGAGTGTCACTTGAAATTAATGATTCACTGTGAAGCTGGAACTATGAGGCAGTGCATAGTTGTTGAACGGTTTCATCGAATTTGCTCAGTGAATTATAAGCTGATGAGTCAGTTGACTGACCAAAACTTCTGACTGACTGAAAATCAATGTATCAGTGGTGTGTTTGTAGTTTATACGTTTTACATTTTGCTTAAGATTTTTCTGTAACTGAAGAGTTTTGCTGCTACGACTTGTTACAGTGCACAACTTTTCTAGTTTCTAAGTAAATTTTCTTCAGCACGTATTATATATTATCATACTTTCTAGCTTAACCAGTTCATTTCTTTTAAAATAAAACAATATGATATTATGTGCTCTATAATTTTCAATTTGATTTGAGCTTGGGATTAATCATTACTCGCCTGCATTAAATATGATAAGATATCTGTACACGACTGACGTACTTGTATTGTACAATTATACAATATGGATCAATCTATCACTTATGGTTCCGAATGAAAACATAAATCTGTACATACAGCATAATGTGATTACCAATATACACAAAACTAGAAATTAACTATTACAAGTCGCATGATGCTTATAACTGGCAAGCAAACAGATTTCCAAAAGCGACAGAAGTTCTGCTCTATTAGGAATTACCGTATAACATGCCAGCAGTAGGATCGATGAGTAAACGAGAAAGTAAACTGTTAAATAAGCTAACACTACTTGACTAACTTTTCTTACTAACTGTGCCATAACAAAGGATTACCCTGATGAATCCCACATTGATTACGATCAAGGAGGTATACTGTGTTTATCTGTGCAATTTAGAAGCATGGGGTGCATTTATAAGTCAGTCAATATTGTATACTATTTGAATAGTACTAGTAGCAACATAAGTAAGGTTTTACTCTTGACCAGGTATAATAAACACATTGCACAGAGTGCATAATGTACTGAACGTATAAGAATACCTCTCCAAGCATTATTCGTGGATCATTTGGTATGTTCAGAAAGATGAAAATATATAGCAATGAAATTGATATAGAATGACAAAATATTATAGCCTAGTTGAAGCTGATTTGACAATAACAGAGTAACTCCATAAAAATGCACATTTTCTGAACAAGCGTGAAGAACTGAAGATATACTGTACTTGAGGTACACTAGTGTTTAGTCTGGTGGCTAAGCTGAACAAAGTATATGTCAAGGTGCCTTATTGTCCGATTTCGACGAGATACAAAGCTAGCACATTCCTTATATTAGAATCTGAAATGGTGTATAATGTATGTATATTGTATGACCAGTATATCAGTTCTTGAGGGGTAGTTAGTTGGGTCCTAATTAACCCTCTAGTTCATGGTCAGAAAACTGAAATATCTCTTCGTCAGCTGTTTTGTGTGCAGCATAATTATTGATTAACTTTTGATTTACCTGATTTCGTGCACTTCGATAATTTGTAAAATTGTTCGACCTCCCAGCTGCTTTTAACAGCAAAGAAATCGTTTGGCGCCTTTTCAAATGATGAATTAAGGAGCTCACCCATTCAATTAGCTAACATGAGCCAGGTCAAAGCCATCTGGTTTCTACTGAAAACCGGTTCACTTGCATTTAGTGAGTAATTGTTTAAACAGGCAGCTGTGACGGATGAGGTCCAACAAAAATGACGACTCTTTCCTGGAACCACGGAGTAGAAGCAGAAGCATGCGGAAAAGGATTTGGAGGAGATAAAGGAAGAAGCAGAATGACAGAGCAAAACAATAAGGATGGCTGAGAAATATACAGCTTCCGAGGATGGCACTAGACCAATATATAATTGGATTCGCAGCAATTTCATTACGAGTCTGTACATCATGCAGTATATTGCAGTTCACTCTCAGTACGAGTTGACTTCGTTCGGCAGGCGTTCGATTTATACGATACAGATCAGTGGCTTAAGAGGCAGCAAGGGCGATGAAAGCATCTGGATAGATATCGATCTGTTTGTTGGGGTCTGCCAGTCAGTTTCCTCTTTATGTTTTGTGCTCCTAGTGACAAAATAAATTACGTCTATACAGAACACTCTGAGCTTTCTGTAACTATATGGGAGCCAAGTTTCCAAGTCTTTCAGTTTTGTGTGTGAATTGGACAGAGGTGGAAAAGTTTTCCCAGTGCTTTTGGTTATATAGAAAAAGAGCTACAAAAGCTTTTAATCAGTTCCTTATTTTTGTAAGTTACTTTAAAAGCATCGATTTAATTATTTAAAACCCAGAATTAGATCCTAAAATTTATAAAATGAAGTATCAAAAACGTTATGTGCATGCACCCTTACAAATTAAAGAGCCATAAAACATCTTTTCATCAGAAAAGGTGTTATCCACCTCTGGTGTCTATAGGCCATGTGTAGGCCTACAGTGTGCGTTTGTCTGTACAGTAATGTCTGTCCTTGTGAAGGAGCCCTAGCAAATAATGTCTGAATTTTCCAGCCACATTAGTGTATGCGGTATAGGCATACACTAGAAATCAGAAGCGTTCCGAAGATGTCGGTGCCTCTACGTCTGTCAGCCCACGTCCATATGCGTGATAAAGTGCCTATTACACAACTGTCAGATTGTCTATAGCCGTCCTCCGAGATCTCCGATTTCTAGTTCAAGTTTTCCCTCGCCAATAAATCAAACTACCATCAGCTTTCTGTATTATTATGTCCTACACAATGGTCTGTGGAATTGAAGACCCATTGCTAACAGGATTTCTATGTTACACGAATCATCTAATCGCGCTGTGTTGAATCTGTAATAATCGACATTAAATCAGTAAACCGCTCGTTCTTACGAGTTTTCCAGTTTCGACGGCGTTTTAGTTGTCAAAAATGAAGGTGGAGTGGGGGGTGGGGGGTCAAGAACTGGACTCTCGAAAGGAAAGGCATATGTAAACCCAAAAAATTGATGACCTTTTTACTAATACTAACCAACAGTACTAACTGACTTAAGGAGCTGATAAAAAGAAAAAAGGAAAACTCACTAAAAAAATTTCTACGTGGTCAACGAATTTTCCTGTTGTAAACCCAAAAAAACTACACAATCCTGTCTCACCACCGTTTCTCTTCCTTCTTTTCCATTTGTTGGGGGTCAAAGAGTTGGAGGGGGTACAAAAAACTGACCCCAACCCATTTTTAGTCACTGAACTGGCCACTGGGGTGGTCAGACATGTAACTTGGGGTCCCAACCCCAATCTCCCTACAAATACAACACGGCCTACGTTTCGATTTGGAGATCTAATCGAATGTACAGGCTATTATGTAACCTACATGTAGGGCTAGCTTTCCGATTAGGATTTAGGAAATCTGCAGGCATCGACCGTAAATTCGTTAGGGCCTAAGTTTCTATAGGCTTTTAATATATGCATAGGAGCCCAGTTAGCTACATTGGGAGCTCGTCGGCCGTGTGTCTGCACGGTACCGAGTTCGAGCCCGATAACTGCCGGTATTCAGAGATTTAACATCTCGGGCTAGCACAATATCTTGGGGCGTGTGTGGAACAGTGGGATAGTCGATGCCTTGCGTCTGAAGGGTCGCGGGTTCGATTCAGCCTCGAGCCACCATGGAGGGACCTTGAGTAAGTCCTTCACCTACAGTTGCTCGTATCGCTTCGGCGTGAAAACTCCGACAGGACCGACACTTCTTCGCGTTGTAGCCGGGGCCGCCTCTATCTGAGTAGTAGGGACTTGAAGGGGCGGTATAGAAATGCGTAAATAACAAAAATTGTGAGTTTTGGTCATGTCTATTGTCTAATTTAAATAAGACTTGTGCGAGTTAGAACAGTAGGTGTAGTCTAAATTTATACCTTTGAATGCAAATTTTGACATTTTTAAGACCACGTCCAATGGAGAACATACCCGGATTTTTTCTTGACAACGCCTCTAGATTTAGATATTAGAATTTAAGCTTTTCATAATACGACGATTATAGATTTAGGCGACCAATTTGTAAATCGCATCTGGGACGTCATCGTTTTCTGCGGTGACGCATCGATTCAGCGCCGCCATGACAGGCTCCGTCGCCACGCGCCTTACGCACCCAGCGGAGCGCACTAACGTGGGGTTAATTGGAATCGGACCAAGCATGGACGGAGGGTGGGCGGTTCGCGGATAGAAGAGTGGAATGAGGGTTGGGTCAACAAAAAGAGTCACCGGCGCTATACACGCTGAGAGAAATTCGATTCACAACTCGAAGCAATATTGCTTGTTTTGAAATAATATCTAAAATATGAACGTTATTGTAAGGTCTAGGCCTACAGCGTCTGCGTAAGAATCGGATAAAAACGTTGAAGGCCTGGTGGATATTGTTAAAATGTCATAAGATCTAGACCTAAACATGAAAATGTTAGAATTGGCCGTAGTCAGGACTGATCAACATTCTACAAGAACAAATTAATTTTACGGCATGTCTATTAAAAGACTGTAATGCTTACAGAGATGTAGGCAGGGGCGTAACTTTGGTCTGAAAAGTGGGGGTACAAATTTATTCTCCGAGATTACTTTGGTCTAAAAAGGGGGGGGGAATACAATGTATTCTCCAGATTTACTTTTGTATAAAAAGTTGGGTATAATAAAACTTCTTCTTTTGTGGCACAGGATATTCTAGATCAGAAAGCTCAAAAAACAATTAAACAATATGGAATGACGTTTTGTTATCTTTTGCTTGAAAAAGTGTGGGGTACAGTACCCTAACTTCAAAAAGTGGGGGTTACATGTGCCCCTTGTACCCCCCACAAATTACGCCTATGTGTGTAGGCCTAATTAAGAAGGAATCAGAACTGTTACAAAAGCAACTTCATTCTAGCGGGTTCAAAATTCAAATTCAGTCTGAAGAAGTTTAGAATGGCGAAAGACGAATAGGCGATTTGCCCTCACTCCCCATGGGCAGTGGCATATTTTGAGATACTAGATCAGTTAGCTACATCGGGGGCGAGCCGTGGCTGCATATATATATTAGGGGTGTCCACGCTTGCATGGGGGAAATATTTTTTCTTAGATTTTAGTGCACATAGTGTTTTCTGTTAATTTTGATATAGGGCCTATTATATCATCTGCCAAAACATTCAGCAATGAAATAATTTTTAGATGATGCTCAATGAGGTCAAAGTTTTAATCACCATAACCATGTTTCTTGGACTATGCACAATTGCATACACAGAGGCTGTGTGTGTGTGTTAAATTGTGTTTTACAGTTAACATCAGTGCAGCTACATAACTTGTCATCAATTGGGATGATGATATAATCAGAAGAAGTAGCAATGTGAAAGATCAAACACCAAAAGGCGTACAGTATGTGGTGATTGTGGTGTGTATAGCATAGTCCGAGTACCGGGATAAACAGTTAATGTATGAGACTCTGTTGCATATTTATCCCTAGGAGGTTCAAATTCATTGATCAAGCGGATGCTTTTGAGTTTGGACTGCCTCTCCCAGCTTCCGAATACAGTCATTTCAGGCTACTATGAGCTTATCATATGACAAAGTGGGTAGCTAAATTTAGTGCCAGAAAATCAACATCTCTGTGATGAATTCAAGCATATTAGTGAGTCAAGGAATATTACAGAAATTTGCGTTGTTGGAGTACTATGTTCCTGCTTTGTTGGCAAGTAAAGTTGGTGCCAATGAAGCCTATAATAATGACTGCTGCATCCGCGGATGGCGAACTCAATTCATCGTGTCTAAACGATTAGAGGATCTACTGGTAATGTAATGTAATGTAATGTAAATCTCCGAAAACTTCTCAGCGCCCACAAAAGCCACGTCAGGGAGACCAGCATATTCACCGGCGCTATACCAAATCAAAACCGCATTAGCCAATTAACTCCTTGTCCGTTCCGGTGCAAGGTCAAATCCGGGGATGTCAGGCTGAGGAGACTACATGATGCTACGGTGGAAATCTATGGTGGTGGACGTGTGGTGAAGCAGGAGTAGAATCAGGATATGATAACTTGAAGAGTTCAGTTTTGAGACGTGAGTGTAAAGCAGCAGAGGAAAGAGCAAGCGGAGGCGATGTCAGACTGAACGGTAAATTGGGAGGGTGACCAAGCTTGCAAAGATCCTGTGTAGAGTAGTATCACAGTATATATAATTACACAGTACGTCGACACTAAGCCGCTGTAGCAGTCAGAATGTGTAACCGTCCGCCATATTGTAATCTAGTCAATTCGTTTAAGTCGTTTAAGTCGTTTACGCA
>JAQFXW010004987.1:0-10691 GCA_034693945.1 Dendrobaena attemsi
AAATTAGAAATAAAATTTAAAAATAAAAAATAAATTAAAAATAACATTTAAACAAATAAATGTGACGTCACACATGGCCTACCCCTCCCTCTGTCACAAACTGTCACACTTTCTTACACACACCCCCCCCCCCCGGAGCGTGACGTACTTTATGGACAGCCCCTTGCCCAAGGTCACGTTTTCTTCCACCACTAAAGAAAATTCTTCATATTGTCGGAAGGGATTACATTTAAAATACATGCACACAATAAAAAGTACATGGGCACAAATTATTTCAAGATTAAACCTGTAAACCCTTCAGATACACCATTGAACAGAAATATATAACCCGAATTATAGGCCTAAGCTTATGCCCATAGATCCGTTCAGGCTTAGATACTGTGGCTTAGACTACATCTGAGGTATTTCAGGTATATAATTATGGACGTCATCGGATTATTTCAGATCGTAATTGAATTTCACACAGCAACATAACCTCGACATTTATAGTTACTCAAATTGGGCCTATAAGTGACACAGCTATTATGTTAATTTATTTTATTCCCTAATTATTTATTTATTCAAATTTTCTATAGCCTACCGTCTCTTCAAGTCTCCTACCACTTAGAGGCGGTCCCGATTACAGTCTGCAGGTGTGTCGTAATTTACACGCCGAAGAGCCACGAGCAACTGTGAGTGTTCGAAGGACTTGCTCAAGGTCCCTACATGTACGTGTTGGCTCAGGTCTGAATCGAACCCGCGACCAGAGGCTTCTATTCCCCCATGCAGCCGGGCTCAAAAACTGACGACCTTCCACTTTCCCCCTTCAAAAATCTTCTTCCATCCTCTCCGACCAGTCTCCCCCCTATTTATGAAAATTACACATTTTAAAGAGTTCCCCTCTGTTTTCCACTGGGCGCACTTGCGCCCGCTTGGTATAGGGATAGAAGCCTCTGCCCGCGACTCTTCGGACCCAAGGCGGTGACTATCCCGCTGCTTCACACACGCCTCGCAATGTAGCAATATATAATATAGGCATATGCATAATTTTAATGACGCAGTTACTAAGTAACAATACACCAGTGACATCATCAGATAGACATACTGACGTTGATAAGGAAGTTATAGCATCAATCTTTTGTGCCGTCTGATTTTCCTGGATAGGTCTACTGAAGATGTCATTGCAATGGTTCAACAATGCTTCGGATTTATATCTTCGTTAGTCTTGCTACTCGAATTTTAACTCTTCACCAGCATGATATCGGCAAGTAACACAATAATATTCCGGACTATAACTCAGTGAAGCAACTGCTAAATTGTTTAAATCTGTAAATGGTATTCTAGCCAAGACAAAAGGTAGGATGAAATGGTATTATTACAGTTATTTGAGGCAAAATGCAAACCAATTCTTGTATAATATGCCAGTGAATGTTTTGAGTTTACATAAAAAAGAGTATGCAAGATTGGAAAATGCATGGAACAGAATATACTGGAAACTGTTTAAAGTCAGAGATCATGACAGTTTAAAGGATATTTATCGGTATACTGAACATATGATGACGAACATTTAGAAACGGGGGCGGTTTCTAATTCAAGCAGGCATGGACATTAAGAGGTATAACTTCCTGTTCAAGTTGAAGAATTGTAACAACAAGGTATTATCCATTTTATATGAATTGTTTGAACATCAACAATTAAGGTTGCTCAGAGACAGATACAACATTGCTTATGACTGAAAAGTCAGTAAATTCAGGCAATATGTATTAGTGAAGTGTTTACACCTTAATTTTGTTATTTTGTTTTGTTTTCTTTTTCGTTTTTGTGTGCTGTCAGAACTGGCGAAATAAAGCTATATATTGTATTGTATTGTATCTGTCTCTATAGGCCTACAATTATAGTAGTGTAAATTCAACTAACCATATTTTCACATGTCCTACACTGTCTAAGCCAAACCTCCTCTTAGATGAAAATCATCACCCTGCCAATAGAATGCCAAAAAATATTTCATCAAAAAAGTACGGAGTATGAAAATTTGTGAGATGCAGAAAATTTCCAGCTATACTGCAAAAATGAAATCAATAATAGTAGTAATGGAAAGTCCCAGAATCTAATAATAGGTGTGGCCGTAATCATCATATCCGACGTATCGCCAAAGATCCTAGATCGGAATCTTTGGGCTTCTCCATGATACAGCCTAGCATATGTTTAAGAAGTCTCCAATATATTTATATTATAAAAAAATTATTTATGTTATAAAATAAATGACTTTGAATTCAGAAAGATTCGTGAAGCAAACGAAGTCAAAAGCATTCTTTTATTTTACTACCTAGGCCTATATCTTTCGGCTACTATCGAGATTTCTGGCGGGAGGGTGTGGGCCTATAACTGTTCTTACTTGACTTACAAATTTACAATGGTAGGCCTACCGTTCGGAGAGTAGGCCTATGAATAGAAACGTATAGCCTAATCCTATTCTCTGAATGTTCGTTAGAAAATATTTACTGTAATTTAGGCTACAGAGTATTTTTTTATCTTAGGCCCTCCTCTTATCTGACAAAGTTCGGTCTTTCTTGCGACGTGTAAAAAGCTCCCTTCGTCTGGAATCTGGATAGGTCTAGGCCTATAAGGTTAGCCAATATTTAGGCCTACACACTTTTGTGTACACAGTTCTGTTTCTTCGGTTGTCGTCAATAATTAGGCCCTATATATAGTGGTCTACACTCTACAGTTTGTTCTTAATTTGCATGCAGCGTTATGGTGAGTTAATTATAAGTTTAGTCGTCGATCGTCTTCTGAACCGGACTATAGATCATCCTACCGGAAACCCAGTGACTAATCTAGACCAGCGTAGGGAGGTAAAGTCCCCCAGGATGACCATTTTCCCCCAACTAAAAATCTTTTTATATAGGAGTATTTAAAATAATAGGATTTTCCTCACCCAGCTTTCGTGATCCCCCCCCCCCCAGAAGCGGGGGACTAGAGTACACACTGCCAGAAACCTCCAGCCACTTATAGGCTATAGACCCCAGGCATAGCTAGATGATGGTAAAACAGTGCACTGAGTGCAGTGCAAACGCAAATTCAGGCCTACGCCGCCTACAGGATCTTATTTAGGAATGAGCGTCCACATCAGAATACATGAATTAGCTTACTTGTTCCCGTGATAAGAATTTATTTTTGCGCCTCCTAGAAAAATTCCCGCGGACGCCCATGCCTATAGACCTACATTGTAGTAGACTATAGCCTACCAGCGTCGCACATATAGCGAGTAAGCCTATTATAGGCATAACCTATAAAACTAGAAGTATTTCATGGTTAGGCCTACTCAGCCCTACTGTAGGCATAGTAGCATCGCTCATGCTATAGATGTAGGCCCTAGGGGCCCTACATTAATCACGAATTACGATTCGAAGAGTTGGTCCAGAACATTTGAAATTAAAATTCTTATAGGCCTATTTTATGCCCAGTTTAGACCTAATAAATTCATTGGCCTGCTATAAATTTCATTTAAAGCTAGTTAACTGCGACATGCTGCATGCCCTGAAACAATATAGGCCTAAAATTATATTATGGTGTAGCCTATAGATACGTTCGAATATTATATACGAGACAAGCATGCAAATAAACCGTTCATTGAAGAGGCATCTATATCCCTCTAGGGCTAAGTTGGTTGCCCTTCAGCAGCACCCTGAAAAGAAGCTGTCTCTCGTGTATCCGTTGCGCGTAGCTGTGGTGACATATAGCCTACACTGCAGCAGAGGGTGAGGAATAATTGGGGTGTCACACGTAATTAAGATCGGTCGCATCTCGGGGGCTATGAACAGACGACGAACGCCCAATTTCCCTCCAAGGTTCATTAGCTGATCTCCTATGCGAATAATGACTTCTATAGTCCCTCGTTCGATCGATCGCTTTTCCCGGCCTCACTCCTGCAGCTAATGTATAAAGACACTGTCATCGGATATGGCGATCGTGTTGTCAGGCCACGAAATGGTCAGTACGTAGGCTACATACCAGGCCAGGTCCATCGCCTGAAGGTATAGGCCTACACGGTTTTATAAGAAAGTCAGACGTTGATATTGCAGCTTCACCTATAATAGTTATCCCAAGAACGCCTATTCCCGGGGTCTTTGGTTAGCTCGAGAAATTGCTGGAGTCGCCATGGCCCTGGCCATGCGAGACGGTGGCCTATTAATGGGCCTTTAGGCATAGATTGTATAATAATTATTATGGCCTAATGACCCACCATCGAAATACGTTGATGCATGGACTCCGAGTATAAGGGCGAAGTCCAGGACGTTCAGCTATTCAGAGTAGATCAACTGTTGTATATGGTCGGCTGGGTCAAGTTAATTAAGCAATAGACTGTTATGTAATCAACTTGGCTCAGCCGACTATAATATACAACGGTTGATCTTCTCTGAATAGCTGAATGTCCTGGGCGAAATAACAGGCGTCCATGGTTTATGCCTCTCTGTAACGACAGAATTAATGTAAGCGTCCCACATAGGCCTATTTACACGTACATGCTCTAGATGTAGACCAAAACTATTAGGTAAACGTACGCCACTTCCTGGAAGAGTATAACAATATTAATTGCGACTTCTAAAGACGCCGCATCATAGCTATCAGTCGCTGAAGGTCACTGAAGGTCACCTACTTCAGCATCAAAATAGAAAAGGATAGGCCTAACAATGATCATGTAGGTCATTGCATGCATGGGAACAGCCGCTCTATCTCCGAGACTCCGATATGATAAGATAAGAAGACACTGAATAATTGTGTACATCAAAGATCCACAACAAATCCCTCTCCACATAATAATTATCACAGGGGCTAATTACTTACTGTCTCAGCTGCATGACCATTGTTACGCATCCTGTCCAGACGTAGGCCTAGCGCAGTGATAGCGGTACACGTGGAGCATTGTGAGGCAACCTTGGTGTTTCTATTCTATGCTACTGAGGTCACCGAGGTCATCGGTTTAAGATTACAGTCGTAAACATGTGGGTTATCTATGCAGGTCACGTCACACTGAACCATGGACGCCCTATACCCGAGGTCCATGACTGGACCAAAGTAGAGCAGTATATCACTTAAGAGACGCTTTAATTGTGTGACCGATTCGAATCTACCTCCGTAATTAAGCCGCTGCAAGCCTTTCACCACAGTATATATAATTGTAATTATATATACTGTGCTTTCACTCACAATTATTGCTCTGTGAGGAATAAACACAACGAAAAAGAAACTGGTACGCGGACCTAGAATAGGACCTTTAAGATAAGATAGCGTCCCGTAGCTTCACTCAGCCTTCTTTCGCCTATTGCTGGGTAGTAAATGAGGCGCTATGGCGTATTAACTCAAACTCTGCATCAGTGTTGTAACAGAGTAGTAGGACACTTGATGAAGCGCTATAGAAGTCTGTGAATTATTGAGAAACCAACGCATGTATACACACGGCTGTACACATAGGGTCTGTATAGTTATACGGTACGCACTTACAATTGCAGACTTGCAGTTGACAATCATCTGCTCGGACTGCTTCGCCACTGCTTGAACTATCGCCGTGCCAGCCCCAAGCCTAGATAAGGAGAAGGGCGACGTTGATCCTAATCTTCGTTGTGTAACAGTGTCTTTTGCATAACATAACATCATCATCATCATCATCATCATCATCATCAAAAACTATGGGCACAAATGCCCGTAGGTGTCCGACGCCACCCTCTGTCTGAGCCTGTCTTGCGTCATGTGACACACAACATACACACAGGTCTGCTCCACATCATTAACATCTTGAAGCAGCTGGACCAACTTGTCTGATTGAGAAGAATGTTGGGAAAGAGGCATGAAAGACGATCTGGGTCAATGCCCGTATGCGTCACATGCCATATCCACCGACTCTCCCCAACAGTCTGTGGTAGCCGGCTTGTGCATGTCTGTCTGCTCCACATCATTATACCTTGAAGCAATGGTCCACTATGTCATTGTGTCGTGGTTTTTGCGGATTTCAATCATCTTGATCTTTCACTGCCAGAGTATGGACACCCATTTGGGAAACCTTCCTCCTTTGTCCGGGCTTAGGACCGGCACAGGGAAATTGTTGGTCCCCTGTGGCGGAGGATGGATGCAGTTTAACGTCATACCCAGGACACATAACATAACATAACATAACATGGGCTTTTATGTATACGGTAGTTCAGAAAACGTGGTCTGTGTTTTAAAGAAACACTTTATAGCAGCGCTTTAGAAAATGTTGAGATTACAATTTGGTTACACGTAGCTAGCTGCTGCCTAATGAAGTAGGCCTAAATATGGCTTTAAACTTAAGTCCTCCTTTCATTCATTCGTTAAGAACATTTCATTGAGAACATTTAATATAGCGCCTCTTCAAGAATGTTACTTTTACTTTCGTAAAAACTAGACCTACTTAAAGTCCTTAATTAATTATTTGAGAGTCTTGTAAATTATTGCCATTTAATGTTGCAAATGGTCTGCTCGCTGCTCTGGCGTCCTTCTTCTGGGAGGGATCAGTATGCATGTGGGACCAGATGCCACTCTTCTGACGACCATACAAACGCAGGCTTGACTTTGACAGTGGGGATGGACAATGATTGATAAATTAGCGGCGCGGGGGCCTTCGGGGTCAAACCCTGAAGGGTCAGAGGTGAGAGCAGCGCGTTTCATCCGGAGGTAATATTCCGCCCACTGCGGGCTGCTGATCACTTGACCGTGCATACGGACATTGCACGAGGGGTCAGCACTGAGCAGTGACCCCCCAACCCTGTTTTGTTCAACGTTTGGTGCAGTTCAGCGGTCTAGCTAGTCTCGTATCTTCACTGTTTGGTTGGACTTGTTTTGTAAAACCTGTCAAACGCGCTTTCCAGTTTAGTAGTCTATTGTTGGCAGGGTCGACTTCTGATGCACACGCGTGAACTCAGTGACAATTAAATGAAACTTCAAAAGTGCAAATAGTGAGATGTAAGCTTGCAGGTTTTGGTTAATTGGCGAATTAGTAAGGACAATAGGCCTACAAGCCAATTCAAAGATATCCAGAAGGAGATGCAAATGTTTATTGGATAATTGCTTTCTCACAGAAGCCTGCATGCAGCTGCATGGTGAGTAGGCCTATACCGGCCACGGACGATATTTCTTCTCTCTAGTCACTCAATTGATCATGCTTTATGCCATAATTATGTGCCAAGGGTGAAAGAAGTGAGAGTGATAAAGATGAAAGATTATTTTCCTTATCCTCAACCATAGGCTACTTAACCTAATTATTATAAATACCCTTACGGTACCTTGTCTCAGTTAATCTCATCTTTCACGATGGGTCAAATTAAATATGGACAATATTGTGTTGTGTCGAGAAATTAACTGCTTGAAAGTAGGCCTAATTGTGTCGCCTATAAATATTAAACTATACAGATATAGGCATATTATTATACGTGATTGCTTGACCGGAATTTCAGCTCGACTTTCCAAACTTCATTCCGTGAAGAATTTATAGTTCAAGGGATCACAGAAATTAACTATAATAGGCCTAGATAACAAAGTTCAGTTACAATTGCTCTCCGCATTGAGGATATGAGCAGAATCGATCTACAGGGTTAACTTACTGTTTCTCTTTGAAACCGTGTATACGCCCTATCTGTCGTCAAATGTTGAAATTCTATCGCGAATGCCCCAGGTATTATATGTGTCCTGCAGAGTTTCGTCTTGTGTGCTGTGTGATGGAAAGGGCACAATTATTCTTTTTGACCTTTCGAGGTAACAGCTTTGTCGTAAGTCATAACTGATTCGACGCGTATGCCTTTCAAAGGCACTGTTTCTCAAAGGGACCGATTTGAAAGGCGACATATTTTGTGACCATTGTTCTGCATGATCATATATTTCTTCGGCGCCGATAACTGTCAGTTGAGGAATAGACACTTACGTATAGTTTCATCAGCAACTTTGATGTGTCCTCGGATATCTAGATCTGGGTTGATATTCGGTAACTGTAGACGTTTCGTGGGGTTAATCAGCTCCCTGGCTTTTCAATGCTTCCACCGGAGCTGGAGCAATTACCACAGTTGGAATTCCAAGCCTATATATAGGGCCTTCCCTTGTAGGTCGCCATTTGATATGTTTTATGTTCACAAACCTGCAATTTTATTTATTGAGTACGCCATATCGAACCTATCTTCACCGCGAGTTCAAAAGAGAAATGCCGATCGAAGCTTTTAAAATGGCCATTTTCACCACCCAACACAATTATATAGTCGCCATGACCCCTAGCTATAGGCTATAATAGAATATATGACATTCGTCCATAATTACATACAGGGTGAACCAAAAAAGTAACCTCCTACGTTTCTTCATAATATTTTGGTCCAAAGTAAAAATATTTAAATGCAATCTAACAGGTTGAAAGGAAATTCATATTTACATGCAACTGCCAAATTTAACCAAAAATTTTCAAACACAATAGAATTTATTCAACTTTTGATGACGTCACTCACTGTTTTTGATGGTTCAAATAACCTTTAACAGTTTTTTGCTAATATTTCTGCAAAAATCAGAATTCTTAAAATGAAATTCCACACCCTTAAAGGTAATTCATATCTACAACTTGGAGCCAAATGTTATCAAAATATTTGAAACATAACAAAAGTTGTAGCAGTTATATAGAGTCCACCTACTTTTTTGATGATTTGAAAATTGTAATGCAACAAGCGTAACGATAGAAAGTGCTGCAATTTTTGTTGCGTTTCAAATATCTTGATAAAAGTTGTCTACTGTAGAATAAACTTTAAGCCTGTGGAATTATTGTAGAACGCTTTTACTTTTGGCTGAAATATTAGCAAAAAAACTGTTATTTGAACCAATAAAACAGTGGGTGACGTCACTAAAAGTTGAATAAAAATTGCTCTGTTTCAATTATTTTGGTGAGATTTAACTGTTAGTCTGTAAGATTGTATTTAAATATTCCTACCTTTGATTCGCACTATTAGGAAAAACGAATGGCGAGTTACTTGTTTGGTTCACCCTGATAGACTCAATAGAGTATAATATTATTATGCCTATGTAGAATCTGATATAATTATATGCTTTATAACGTGCATCACCTTTGATATCTTCAGATGTTTTAAACTAAAGTCATTGAAAGAGAAGACGGAGAAGAGTAGTCGAGGTAGTCATCGGCATACAATTATAGACTCAACGTTCAATCGCCAGACGGCCTAGTAAATGAGGCGCTTCGACTTGTTAACACCGACTAGGGTCAGCATCAGCGCTGCAATCGGGAGCGCTCTGTACCAGTCCTAATGCCCATGAAGAGGCGCTATACTAACAATCTAGAAATCGCTGAATAAAAATATATAAATATGAGGATGCATAATACAGTCCTCTACCTCGCCCCGTGAGCTTCCTGTATACAGTGCACGCATTTACGGTAGATGTATATTTTCCCGGAGTCCGATACAGGTGCAGATTGGGCAGAAGACTTTTAAGACTTTTGTGAGGCGTGTTGGCGCAAGTGGGATAGTCGGCGCCGTGCATCCAAAGGGCCGCGGATTTGATTCAGACCAAAGCCACTGCGTAGGGATCTTCAGCAAGTTCTTCCCATGCAATTTGGCGTGTTAACTCCGACACACCTCCGGGCTGTAGTAGGGGCCGATTCTGAGTTCTGACTATAGTAATAGTGGATTAGAAGAGGTGGTATAGAAACATATCAATAAATAAGAAAATAAAAGCTAGATCACCATTTAAGCAATCAAGTTCCTGTTCAATATGGGTAAGAGGGGCTTAAGGACTTCACTTCACCATAAATATAGTTGAAAATGAATGGCCACAGCTTGTCACTTTCTCCTTCTACAGAAGTAGGATGAGGGGTCTATGCAAACTTGCAGAGTTCACTTCGCACTAGCAATCAAAGTAAGTCCACTGTTCCCACACGCGTTGGCACCCACTTTAGACGCTGCACTTAGCACCCGGCCACCAATGCCATGTCCTGAGAAAAACTAACAGTTGCTTTCAATTTCTCTTGATCAATGATTAACAGTTTCAGACTAACGGCAGTTGGCATGAAACTGTAGGCCTTCTGTTTCTGCTTCGGGCTAAATGTCATGATGAACAATTGAACATTCGTCGCGTAATGTCTCTGCTAATACTGGCGATCATGATGAGCCTAATATGTTGTTTTTATTAGCGGAAGGAGTTTATCCAACAAAGACGAGTCCTATATGTCATTCGGTTGGACCCAGTTCTTTTGTGTCGAGCAAATGACTCAGAGAATGTGTGGCCCTATTCCCTCGGCGAGCTATTGCATGGAAGGAGAGAGAAGATTGATCTGTCAGTGAAATAAAGGGTCTTCTGCTTGATGGGATGCCACGTCTGATTGATTGCGTAAGGTCTGAAGCAGTTCCCACTGCGAACCCAGAGGCGACAAGGCTACAGTGACGAGTGTCTATCCTAAGTATCCGGCCGCTGAGGTCCGACACTCTGTGAATTGCCATGGGATCAGTCTTTTGTCTGGCCGGAGTCGCCCTTAATGGGTAGCCACTGTGGTGATCGTGACGAGTGACGACGACGACGATGATGATGATGCGTGTGGTGATATCGGTGACCACACGATAGAGGAGACGACGAGGTTATTATTGTATTGTATTGTATTTGTGAATTTATAAAGCGCCTCTCACAGCATTTGCCCTTCAGAAGCGCTCCCAGTG